>UZAN01039378.1:130166-208240 GCA_900618425.1 Echinostoma caproni | reverse complement strand
ATATATATATATATATATATATATATATATATATATATATATATAGGTTCGAGGAAACGAAATAAGAGTGCTTTATTAGGTACTTACCAGACAATTATTCCCAGTATTAATTGGAACGAAATCTTTTCAAGGCAAGTGTAGGCTTAGCGGTTAGCGATGGCTCTATGCCACTGAACCTCTCTTGGTCCAGGAGTTGCGTGTATTTGCAATGACAATGTCTAAGCTTTCTAAGTGATCTATGCACAAATGATATACACCTTGGTATCAAGTGATTTGACACCGGGGAAATAGACAAAGTTGGTCGAACGAAAATCAAGGACTCAAAGGATGTTCCTTTCGAAGACAAGTAACACACTTATTGTAATGATCGTAGTACAAAATAACATATTTATCGAAACCTGTTCACTGGTAACTTGTAAATCTTTTTATGGAGTACAGCACAACATGACTTACATAATCATTATGTACACTATTCATACCACACCGAAAACAATTCTGGGAATCACGAAATACATCTGCCTTGATTATTCTTTAGTGTATTTTACTTTCGGCTATGATAATTGGTTGCCATATAGGACACCAACCAAAGCACGAGGGGAAACGTATAAACTGTGCTTCTTAGGAACAAACTCTTAATATTTATTTAGTTATGACAAATCCATACCACGAACACATGAACCAAATACACAACACACAGTTCGATAGGAACATTACTGGTGTCGGTTTGTTGATACACGAATTCCGCTTTTGTGTAGTCCGGAGCACTAACTAATTGTCATTAATTCTGGTTTTCTTCCGGTTGAGTTTTTCACACGGATTTGGTCAGGATTCAGAATGAATGCACTATTTGAACAGTAGTATCAGCAATGGGGGTTATCGAATCAGGCTGTTGTATTTGCGAATGGCTTCTGGGGGTAGTTGTTTCAACTTTTGCACATGACGTACAATGTTGAATGCAATGTTGGATACCATGAAAACTGGTTGGGGTAATGTGGCCATATACATGGTAAAAAATAAAAGGTATGAGAACGGGGGTGAGAAAATGGTGGACAGAAAACAATAAAATATTTTGCTACGTGTGACCAACTAATATTCAAGAGTCGAGGTATTCTTTTCAAAAGAAGTTTCGCAACCAAAAGTTAAAGGCGAATTGTGAAAATGACAAGTTGGTACATCAGTTGATGTGGCTGCACTCATCAGAAGCAGTGAGTAGTTCAACTCTTCCTGCCAATTTAATCGATATAAAATCAATCTCGCATTGTTTTCAAAGTAACAAGTATCACATTCACTCACGTTTCTCCTAGGCCTACATATTTATCCCTAAAGTAAAAACAACATTTTGAAAAGAATTGATACAACGTAGCAAACAATTTTAGATTTGCGTTACTAGATTAATTAAATATGGGGCTACGGAGCGAAAAACAATGTTACCCCTAAAAAGTGTACATTGCTCAATGAAAAATTAGCACACTCTCATCAAATGTGTTTCTTCAGCGTTGCACATATTTAAGAATCTTCCGCGCACATTGTTTAGTATTACGAAACCGTAGACTGTAATGAATATCATTTTTGTCAAAGATGGTAACCCGCATGAAATGCGTTTATCTAAAGCTTACTCGTTGCTGAAGAAAACGCTGCGGAAAACTAGTTGCATTTGGTGAACTCACTTATGCTAGTCGGTTTCCCAAAATCAGATAAGGAAACTGAAAAAAATTACCAATGTCAGGGAGTGATTCATTGCGTTTAGAAGGTTGCAGTTGCGTTCAAAATCTTTGGCAGAAAGACACGAAGCCACGTGGCTGGGATCAAAGCACGGGAGTGGTTTGAATCTTATTCAAATTGCATGGAAATGTTTGCAGTGCTACAAGTTAGAAACAGTTTCATCAGCTAACCGGTGGGCAAATGTAACAATTTATTGACTGTTCCGTGTAAGTTGTGATAGGGGGTGAGTTAATCAATTCGCCTTGTTGATAACAACAGAAACGGTGGAAGCCACTGCCCAATAATCTGATTTTGTTGTTAAGCCGGTAAAAAGAGTTTCGTTCGTGGCTTGCATGCGTGAATAGTTGAGTGCTGTATTTCATTGGTTCACCTCTCCAACTGACCATCACAAAATGGGTTTAGTAAAATGCATAAATTCGAGGCAAAGTATCTATCTCACAAGTGCTCCTGATGATCTTTCTGCATCTGGCCTGGATGTAATTACTTTCAGGCGTTGAAATCATCCTGTGATCTACTTTCTTTTCCTTCTGTTGATTTTCCATGGTAAAAACAGCACGTTTCCATTACTGAACTTGAAGCTTAACATAAAACGGTAGTTTGCTCATTCAGAAAACTCATCACTATGTATGCATAACCTGTCTCACTTTTTTCTATTCCTGGGGTGTGAGTTGTTCCTACCTTACCTTGCGTTGTGCAGTTTCAACAAATGTCACTCAACCAATCGGGACGAAGTAGAAAGCTTGTAAAATGATGGTATTTAAAAAGAGTTGATCCGTTATAACTAATATGAGTTTAGTGATTCATTGGCTCGCAAAGGGTTGCTTAACTATATACACAGTAGCATAGAAAATATGTAATATCGAGAAGGTGGTACTGGAGGATAATTGTTTACTGAGGATTTCAGGTGGAACATCACCAATTTTGCATGCATAACACAGAAATTTCATCAGAAACATACCACCGCAGTTCCTGGCAGCACAACTGGTAATGAATGTAGCAAAAGATAGTTATTATTCGAGACCCAGCGAATAGCTCTCGGTGATCTTGCTGATTTTTAATCGTTGAAATAAATAGCCAACTATGTTGTCTACTCCGTACGAGTGTGTAATATCTCACACCAAATGGATTATTTGTACTTTTCGAAAACCACTTTATATTTCGTTAGGTATGTTTCAGTATCAAGTGAAGTCCGTGAAAAGCTGTTGTCCGTTCATAGATCCATCATTCAGTTGTACTATTTACAAGCATACAATAAGGCATGCCACTCAATAGTTTATTCTACTGCAATGCGTGCCCGCTAATAACTTTCATTAATGCTTTTTCCCATCGAAAGTAGCTCAGAACAAAAACCGTGTCACGTATCAGTTTTTATGAGGAGGAAACCCTAATTTTGCTCTACTAACACATTTACTTTTATAAGTAGTAAAACACTTTTTGAAAATAAAAAGACTTACTTGACTTCCTCGGACAAATAATGTTTGATTTAAATGAATTTCACTGATTTTCCAGGGATTGATTATAAGATGCTATCGGGGGATTTACACATCAGCAATTCTGACTCTCAGTAATATGCATCAACATTTATACACTGTCATATGTTCTAAACAGGCAGTCAGTGCGAAGTGTGATTTAAGTTAAGTTAAGTTATTTGTCCGCACCACAGGCATTGGACTCGTTAATGTTTTGCTGGTGTTGAGAGGATTGCAAATAGATTTTCTGTTCGAGTTCGCGGTCGAAATGTATTCAACCAATCTGAGCTCTAATTACCAGGACACACCGGTGTTTGGGTGAACAAGCAAGCGAAGCATGAGAAATGAATGAAATGATTTTGTCAATTGCTACCCCATTAAGGAATTTAATCAATGAAAAACAAATAGTTCAGACAAATCCGACTTCATTAAAAATTCAGTCATGATGCTATGTCTCTTGATTGCGTGGTTTCAAGATGCCGAATGAAATTATTTTGATGAAGAGACCTATGGGTGTGCAAACACTGTGGCAGCTGACTTGCTACCGAGAATACGCTCCTAATGTAGACGGAAATAGGACGAAGACATCGATCGCCTAAAGTTACCGGAGTGTAATATCAGTAAAGAGAGAACACCGAATTCAATCAATGTTCACTCTTATACTGGCATCAGGGATGTTGTTGACAGAATAAAGGCAGTATGGGTTAACATAATTTTTAGTGATTATGTTCCCAGGTTAATGAATGTATCCAAAACTTGTCATGTTGGTTTACAAAGGGATAAAAATGACGCGTGGTACCAAGACCAAATGTGTGAAAATCTTAGAATTAGGACACTGGGTCGAGGCAAGTGGAACGGTCGAATGTTTCAATGTCAACCAAACGCCAGGAATAACAAAAATGATTAGAAACAAGTTGTAATGCTCGAGTTTTTTGACTGTAGAACTTAATTTTGGCGCTTGAACTATGATGGCTAACAGCCGTGAAGGAGTTACCCAATTTTAGGAAAACCACTCATTCACATATATCCATCCGCAGATCATATTCAAACAGAAACAAACGACAGTACCCGATTTTCATCAACCAAGTCTGACCAGCCCAAAGACGGAGTTCAGCTTTTCCTTTGGTACACTGTAAAGTGAAGTAATGTGATTTTGTTGATTTCAAAATGAAACTAACAGGTAATAGGTATTAATGATATCACTCACGTTTCATTTCAAACACCTGGGAATACCATTTAGTATGACTGCATGCATTATTGAACATCGTCACTCTGCCATTCGTATTTCCATTAGAATAAGAGGTCTGTGCAGCACTTTGATGTAAAAAGTGTTTTTGTTTTGTTTGCCAAGAGACATCTTTAGATATGTTAAGTAGTTGTAATTTCCCAACATAACATTTCCCTTTCAAAGAAAATAATGCAAGTCAGGTAGAACTACACATAAACCGTTATCGTGGGTAAGATGGATAGAAATGATTATAAAGAATTTAGAAAAAGCCCAAGTGGGTAAGTGTACTCCTTGAAGCCAGTCCTGAAGAAAGCGCGTGATCTACCTGAGAAACGAAATTCACTGCAGGAATACGTGTAGTAGTCTACGACACTGTGGGGTGTGTAATTGTGATCATCATTTACACATCCAGGTTTTTATTGACTTAAACACAAACCCACCACACAGTAAATACGTAACATAAATTTGTATAATTAAATCTATTTTTTGAAATAAAAGAGATAAGATAAAAAAAAGCAGCGGTTGCGGGAACTCAAATGTTTGTATTTCATTTCTTAATCAATTTAAAATTACCATTTTATATGTATTGATGGAGGTATAACGACTCAGTTCAATTTACTGATTACATTTATCTAAATAGAAACGGATAGAAGTTTCTGTGCCGTATCTTTAATCGCTACAGCTACTGTTCATTCATGCTTATGGTTCACAGTGCACACACCATAATCAATTTAGCTGTTACACGCTTCGCTTGGTGCCAACGCCTTTAGGCCCTCCAGCAGTTCTCTGTTGTAAATAGTGTGTCCAAACGCTATTTGCAAATGCTTGGAGTTCAGTGTTATTGGGTGAAAATAAAATCCTGATAATTTCAATGTCTTGCGGGTTCCCTAATATAAATAATCAAAACAAAATGTGTGCAATCTGCCCTGAGGCAATTGAAAAACCTTTCTTTCTTCATGTAACGAGCGCGATTTGCATTTTTCATTGCTAATTTGCGAAGAAAATCATGAAATTCCTCACTACGTTTTCTTTCCGACAGATGAGAATTTTAACCCAAAGAGAAATATTTTATGTTACATTTCTCTCGTTTTGTAGAATCAGAATAACTGTTTAAGCCTGAGAGAAATGGTCAAAACTTCTGAGGTAAAGGATTTCGATAAAAGTGCTCCCCAACTGGTGCTTAGGTTTGTCCAACGGGGGTGAAAATACATTTGATATTACGTTTGATCAAAATACAACATTTCAAAGATTTAAATCAGATCCATCTAGCTATTTTTTAGTCGGAAAGCATATCTTTACAATGGTGGTTAAGAGTGCCAACTGGTGATAATAAGGCAATTTCAATGGTATGCTTCACGGTATCTTCTCACAGATGCAACCATAGTAACCAGTTACATAAGTGAAACACAGAGGGCGTTGATATACCGGCTGAGACATTGTGCATTAGGAGGTCGATAATGCTCTAATGACATTCAATATGTCTTTCAAGGTGACGAATGAGCGCTTTTCTGTCTAACATTGACGTTCGGGTAGTTGGTAAGAAGCAACACGGAGAACCTCAGCGGTTAAAGCGTGGAAGTAAAAACTGCACATTCATTGGGTTTGGCGGGGCTGGGGGATTGGAGGGGTTCTACAGTCCTGAAACGTGCTAACAAGTTGAAGACAGCTAGACAGTGATCAAATAACTTGAGTGGTAAGCACCACGCTGACTATACTAGATATATATCCGGGTTTGTAGTGAGTCTGCATGATTATCTCTTTTAGTTGGACTGGTGCCGACAATTTGGTATCTACGAGAAATTTAAATAATGATTTTCCAAAAAACTCTAATTCTACTGCAACTTTGCTATTGTTGACAGTTCACTGTGATTTGTTTATGAAGTACCACGATGGTTTTTGTCATGGTTAACAGAGTTCACAAAATTAACAAGACCAGAGACGAACCGTTTGCGGTTCAGATTGCATGATACGTCAAAATAATAGCTATTTTATGCTTCAAGAAAGAACAGGTAAATGGTAATTTTGAAGAAAAATATTGCTCTACGTACGAATACAGGATACCGCCCCCGGGTAGTAGTAGTACTGTAGCACTAAAGGCGAACCTACTAACCAAAACAACTGACTATATGTACGTTCTCGTGGAAGGGGTCACATAGGAAATGCTATATTCGCACATCGAAAAGTAATGATTATGAGGTGCCGTTCCGCAGCTTGATTTATGAAACCTGTTCATATTGATCATCCGAAATAACCCAATTAAAGATACTAAGATTCTTGTACATAAATTTATCGTTTCAGTACCGCTTTGTGCTTTATTCTTTTGCATAATTAGATGCACCAGGTTACACTTGAATTGAAGGTAGCTGAATATGTCACTTTCAATTACCTGCACCATTCATGATTTTCCGGTTACGGTCACAATCTAATCCGATCTGCTCCTATACTCCAAAATGAGGTAGTTTCATGATGTGTTTCAGCCTGAAACATCAACGGTATTGCGCTAATATCGACTGCCTTGACTCATGTGAGATAGAGTCAGTGTTTCATCAGTCGAGCTGTTGGCGGACACAGATGACAAGTCACACCGCACCGTCCGGTGAATAGCTTGTGAAATCACACAGCGTTTCAATTGTTTATCACAAAGCATTTCGTGATATACGTGCGAGTCATCCAAAATATGAGTCTCAGTGGATGGAAGTCTATTCACTGGCATTATCGGGTTAACGAACTGTTGTTGAAGATTCTGTGGGGTGACAGTGTAGCGCTTAATTATGAATGTGCCTAATGAGAATGAATGCAGAGGAGCAGTTTATGGTATCCGCCTCACTAATGCTACAGATTATATAGTTGGATAACTGACTATAGCATGATACATGTAGCATAAAACCATTCACGGTAGCCTTCTTCACATGCAACTTGCGGATTGGAACATTTCTTACCCTATGAAAAAGCAATGATCTGTTTATTACGGACTAGTATCTAGAATTATAGTCGTTTGTGGTATCTATCGCTTTACAATTTCAACCTTATTTCATATATTTTTAAAGAAGAAAATTATCTTTATGATCTTAATTCACTGACTGCCACAGGGGCGGAGACTGCACGAGCAACTGTACATCAAAAAATTCCCAAAATCTTAGTACCCTCTGAATGATTGGGACGGCGAAGCGACCAGCTGAGTATCTGAGCTCGGTTCGAAACATGAAGCAAACTATGGACCCAAGGATATGCGCGCTACATATGGTTGTGTGGAAACTTACAAGTCAACATGAAAAGCAAGCGGAATCGTCCTGATGAAAGTTGCTAAAAAGAATGTTCGCAAATTACTAAAAGACTAAAACTAAGTAAAACTATCTTAGTGTCAAATAAATCCTGTGAAAACATGCCCTCAAATTATAAACTGAATGGTATGTCTAGAGAAAACAGTCTCGAACAAAGATATTACGAACAACATATGCACTTAGATTACCAGTTTGATGAAATGTCACGTCCTCTGAACCGAAATAAATGTGAATATGTTTTAGGTAATACGGGTAGTCAAATCTATTACATAACACAGCTTAGGCTATGCGTTATTCTGGAAGAAAAGATGAAACTGATCCGAATAAATGCCACTTTTGTGTTGATTTTAGCAAACTAAGTTGTACATACGGGAATAAAGTTTGGATTTCATTAGACTAACCTTTTTATCGGTCCGTCAGATCTATGTAAACGTTTTATAGCCAAGATCTTACCATGATGATGATCTTGTCATGCGCTGAATAGAAATGTTGAACTCTCATCCAGTTCACTTGCTTGGGCATTGTTCAAGCATCTTGGAAGAAGACCACACGATTAATGTAAAAATACTGTGACGTATAACGTTCCAACTGCCGAGAGACTCACTCACTTATTTTGCTTTTTAGATAATCAATCTTTCGATGCTTCAGTCTCAATGTCTAAATTACTACAAACATTTACTGAGAAAAAATCTTTTTTCGTTTAATGTTGGGTTGACTGAGCAACCTGCAATTTATTATATTGCGGAAATACATGCGGATAGGAGTCTCGAGTTTAAATAGATGCCTGACGTTTAGATACATTTCCTTGGATCAGTGTGCAAAGGATGTGTGTGAGTTGTTGAAAGTAGCTGTATTGAACGGATGAGAACAAAGAAATCCACTTGGAAATATAACAATTCAAGGAATAAACGAATCAGCTCTTCCACTCAAATAGGGATGAATTCAAATGCAAACACTTTTTGATCAGATGCAGGGGCACGAAATATGAATAAAGACCAAGAATATAGAAAGAAACCCTTCTTATCGTGGTAAAAATCGAACTAAAAAGTTCAGACTGAGTATCATCTCGGGAAACGAAAACACCTTGAAAAATTAGCACAAGTCTGGATCACCGTACACAGTTATATTTGAACGATATTGAATGTTTTCTACAGGACACTCTTTCTTAATGAGGAAGAGCATTGGAGTATTTCATGAGCTCCATATACAGATTAAAATTTTCAGACACATCGATAATGAGTGAAATATTCTCCTGTGTTTTTGAAGTGAAAAGTTTCGTCTGAACAATGGTAGCTCGTGAAGGGCACTGTTAGCAGACTGAGTAGTTAGAGCACCTGAAACCAGGAGCAATTTAGGTGAACACAGGTAAAATAGAAAGGATAAAACGTTTGTGTCCTGTAGAACACCAACAGAGTAGATTATCGGGACAGATAATTTACCATTAACGCGTATACATTGCACGGGGTTTGCGAAATAGTCGAGTAGGAATTGTGCGGTGTAGAGAGAAATGTATGCCTCAGCATTGTAGTAAACGTATGTCTCTTCCAGCACTACCTATATCATCAATCAAAATATGAATTTCAAGTTTTAACTTTTATATCTATTCCAGCTAAAATGTAATGTAACAGTGAGTCAAGGTGAATAGTTGTGAACGGAGAGCGTTGGTACTCAACCTAGTTGGGGTTGATAGATTTAATATGGAATATGGTGTGTAGAAACAGCTTTGAAAACATCATAGTGGACGATGGTGTATATTATTTGATGCGACATGTTAACAGTCTTCTTTTTTGATGACCCAGTCACTGTTATGAAGCTCTAATTATCTAAACACCAATCGAATGTATCCAAGAACATTATATCCAGCTTAAGTGCATATTCCGTCAAAATTATTGACTAAGAACGATCAGGTTCATTAATTTTCTTAAATTTTAGCACATGCAATGTGTATATATATAAATTTAAACGTGAGAAACCTTTCATCAAGTTCCTTAGAGTCTTTATGGTTAAAATCACGAATAATCTGTTTATCATCAACACGTGTGGGTTAACTTCAGTAGAAAACTACTTAAAGTCCTGATTGCACTACAAAACTTCGAACATCTGGTTGGTAGGAGCAACTTATTTTTAAGTACAATGAGTGGCCTAATCTAGTTTTCATGGATTTCTCGAGAGTTCGAACTCATAAGTGTTACTTTTTTAGAAATGATGACGAGAGATGGCTGAATGTGTGTCATCTTCATTGAAATATGAATAGACGGCTTTATTTTATAACTATTCGCCTGTTAATCACCA
The DNA here is from genome assembly GCA_900618425.1 of Echinostoma caproni. Lineage (NCBI taxonomy): Eukaryota > Metazoa > Platyhelminthes > Trematoda > Plagiorchiida > Echinostomatidae > Echinostoma > Echinostoma caproni. The sequence goes on along the minus strand of UZAN01039378.1, from coordinate 198,248 downwards.
AAGAACAACTATATATATTAGTATCAGCTCCATCAAACATTGAACAAGTGTAACCCTGGTAGTTGGGTGATGTTTACTACGCTTTTCAACATATGTTACTTGGATTTACTGCGTTACGCATATTAGATTAATAATGCTATTCTAAGCAAGTAATATCATACGAATTTCAGTCTGATTCGCTGAAACATCACACGCCAAAAATGATGCAATTATTTAAGTCAGCTGATGCTCATCAACAGATTGTGCCGGTAGAAATGAAGCTTTAATCAGGTTTAAAAATATGTGCACGTTGAGGATTTGGAGCACTCAAAAGCAGCATAATTCGGGCTTGAGAAAGCAAAAAATGTTTACCTGGCAGTATGAGACAAGATGGGATGTAAAGTAATGAGGATGGAATTGTCCATTGACCAAAACTATTTGAGTTCAAAAACAGTTTCGTGTAGAGAAGGCTAGACTTGAGCGACTCCATTAGACTTCAACAGTATCCCAAACTATGCGGCTAAATAATTTATTTTAACTTTATTGCCCGTATGCATCGTACAGAACACAACAGCTCTAGGTCTGCAGATAATCTGATATTAGATGACCACCTATGCCGCATCACGATTATTGCATTCTGTGCACTGCATTTAATAAAAAACTAGGTAAAACTAGACTTATTTCAAATCAGCGATCAATAAACAAATTGATCAAGGGGGACATGCCTTGTGTATGAGATGAACGCAAAATTACGGATTTTTCTTATAACCTCAGAGTTGAAATCTCATGCAATAGATATTCCAAAGTGTATTACTTCAGAAAAAACATCACGCTCTAAATTACCACGCTGGTGCAAATGTTGGAAACTAAGCAAACAAAACCGACAACCGATGATCTGGTTTTACATTGGCTGTTGCAAAAAATCTTTAACCTTAAAAGTAAGAATAGTGCTATGATTGAATGTTCAACATCTATTATCAAATGCCTAGAAGGAAAAACCTTGTCTATAAACCCGATCTTATAAAATTATTCAACACACCTCGTTATACAAAGATTTCCTTCCATTTTCAATGAATATCTGTACAGACGGATACCTGTTGCTGCAATGAGATGAAGCACTACCGATATTCTGATTGTTATGTATTCTAACACACTTGATTCACTGAGTAATGAGGCAGCACATATTCCTATCATCAGACCTGCTAGAGGAGAGCAACCTGAAGCGAGCTCGTGCTCCGTAAATAATTTCGGTAGAGAAAGAGAAAGTCAGTCCAACTACGAGCGTGTACACCAAAAATACGAGAGGTAAATGTACTCGTGCACTGGGGACACATTAGGGATTCATTTCAACATCGTTCGTTTTCATACTTTTACAGTAGCCACCCAGAGAAATAAAATACTGTTTATCCTAAATCCATACTTCAAGCTTTTCAAACCAACCCAACACTCCCCAACAATGTAAGGCAATATCCTTCGGTTCCCTAGAAAAGGTTATTAAATTGGGCCTCATCCCAAATGGACGCATTAGACAAGATGTGACCATACGCATCAACAGAAACGATGGATTCTCGCTCGACCTTGGAGATAAAAACGGTGCATATTCACCGATTTACCGGGGTTAATTATTCAAGTGAAAGAGAAATTACGAAAATTCAATTCATCCATGCACGATTTGGAACACTTCACTAGTTAAAATAGATACCTGTCTTAACGCAACTACAAACATCATATTAGCCGATGCATCTTGGTTTAAAATAAATCCGGAGGAGGCTCTGAGCTATTTATCGAATCACTTTTTCTTGCTTAAATATTATGTCACCATGGAGTCTGGACACAGTTGACACTATTCTTATGACTCCTGAAGTACGTGGACAACAACGGGGTGGACTAACAGACTAAATGTTATGACCTAAAGATCAAGCACTGCTGAAAACACACCTGTTTATGACAGTGAGCCAAATTCCGGTCTCTAATCTAAAGTCCATATGAACATTTTATGCTTCAAATTAAGTGATTGTGCCACAAATTAATACGGACACAGTACTTTCAACAATCTGAGCAATACAAAAATGACCGGAGGTCAATGTGAACGGCTGCTCGTTCACGAACAAGTGTTTTAAATTGAATAGACAATAGAACCATTGGAATTAGTGTGGCTTTAATCAAAATTAAAAACTATAAAAGTATCAGTTTCTCGCAATTGACTTAATGCCAATATAACACTGTTGAAACGAATTTTCACATAATCCCTTCCCACAGCCAAACATATTCAAAATTGCTCGATGGAAGAAATGGAACACTTCCGACCCTGTGAATTTTTGGGAAATTCGTGGTGCAACCTTTACATTATTAAATCTTTGAAAGATTTTATTCGGTTTCTTCTTGGTTGGAAAATGAAATTTTTCAGTTGACGAAAAAACGGGTATTGTTACAAAACTTGTTCGAATCACTGTGTCAATTTTAATCTCTTACTCGGTAAATATTCTACTTTATTTATCATTCCGGTATACCTTATCCTTTCAGATGGTGAGTAAGACTGTTTGAGTGACATGGCAAGCGAATTGATGGTTTCTCGAGTAAAAGAAAGAAAACGCCAATCGCTACTCAGAAGTGAGCTACTGACATGGCATTCTGGCACATGATTGATAACCATCAATTAACAAGCACTGATAAATGCGGTCAAGCATTATTTCTGAAACAGCTTAGTACCATTTGTTCTATTTATAAGGCCAAACAAAGGGAAACAATGCTATATTTGTCTTGGCGAAATCGGTGAAAAGCTAATCGCACCCGGCCTGTTTGCAACCTAAATGCCAATGCCAGAACCAAAGTTAATTGACAATCATCAGCACTGATCTTTAAAACATTGCATTTTGCATTGAGCAGGACTTACGTAATGCAGCAGTAACCTTGAATTCGGGAGATCCAATTTAGTATTGGCTATTCGGGAATTGATTCAAGTGGCTACTGTCAACATGACTTCAAACAGGGCTACTTAATACAACCGACTTGATTACTATTATTGTTCATAATTATTTATCTCAAAAGGTTACCAGCTTCAGTCTGCTGCATTAATGAAGAAAAGAAATGATTGTAGTACAAGATAAAAGGAGTTAACTTTGAAAAAGCGTGTTACTTAAAACTTCGTTTCCTTTTCCTAGCATTCTAAAAGAAATCTCGGGATATTTAGCATTTCGTATTAAGTTATTGACAATTAAAACAGTATTTAAACATGGAACAGATCCGGAGAGGGGGTGGCTCGATTCAATCCAGTGCCAACAAAACAACCAAAAGTACCGTTATTTTCAACCCTTAAGGATGCAAAATGTACAGCGTTTAAGGACACTAGACTAAATTTGTGGTTCGTAATTTTCGTGTATCTGTTTAAAACTAGATCTATTAGAGAATATAAATAGCCCGATCAAGCAGCAGAGACTAAATATGCAAGAAGGAAAACCTTCAAACTTTTGTTCGAGCTGAACCATTTTTCTTTGAATCTGAAAGACCTGTTCACAGTTCCGTGTTCTTTTCCTTGTACACATCCACGTACTAGCGTTGTGTGCTAATGTAAACTGAGATCTAACCATATCGGTTATTCCTGTCAGATAATCTTTATTCTTCGCCTCAAAGCGAAAAATCAATCATGATGTTAGAAAGGCATTGTTTTTCACAATACCACAGGATGGAGATGAAATTGTTCGATTTACGAACTTGACCCAACAGAAAATGATCAGGATAAATTTTTCCTGACTATAATCATTTAGAACACCCGATGAAATCCGTTTTCGAAGAATCACTTCAGTAATTTGGGGGTTATTTATTATTATTGCTTTATCCTTTGATGAGGTGAGCTCAGTAATAGGTTCGCTGGTTCCGAAAGGACTGAGCACCAGTCTCTAGTCTATATTTGATGCTTAAGTATCTCCTGTTGACTCTACATATATGCTCTTAAACTGCACTGGCCATACCCCGAAAACCTTTCAGAGGGTTGACAAGTCCATGTTGAAGGTTGCTGATTATTTTCTGAATCCCGAGGTGACGGAGATCTCTGCAACCCAATAAGGCCAACATTTAGTTATTAGTTATACGGAAGGGGCTTACCTTTAATAAAATCCCAGTGACTCTCAAACTGGAACAGATCCCGGAAAACTCCCGACAACTGTCACAAAAGTCATTCATTATATGGCTTGTCCGAGATGTAATATCTCTGGCTCCTTCAGTGACCGGGATAATTATTTATATTTCTTGGTTTTCGATTCTCGCCAACAAATTGATGGTGGTTGCTAAAACGTGGCAACATTCTGAGACATTGGACGTCAACACTTGATGTTACACACACCACACGACTTCTGAATAGATATCGTATGCTTTTCAGATACCCTTCTATTGCACTATGGCGCTCGACATAAATGCTCCAGGAATTTTTAAGAGACACTGCCAACGCCACTGATCAGTCGATGGATAAAGCTGATTTATAAGGCGTATCTATGGCATTTAATGCTATTCACATCACCCAGCTCATCATAGGAAAAGTGAAGCTTGGATACTGCCGCAAAAAAGGTGATCGCAACTCGTCAAATTTGTTGATGAAAATACTTTCGGCCTATAGGCGCAAGAAATGTGCCACAAATCGGGTCAAAATGGCAGCAATAGCAACACAGTAATCAATGACACGCTTTCAGAAGCCATATAGGCTCTAATACGCACTACGATGAGGTTAGAGCATTAGTTAGTGGATTGCGCTAAAGTCGTCGGTGGACTGCTTGAAATCTTGCTACAGGATCTCGAAAAGAACATAATTCATCACCAGGGCAAAGGAAGGCTGGCTGCCCACCCTTCATATTTCCAGGAAGTTCGAAAGTAAACACCTCAGTCAAACAAAGTTTATCCCACAAAATACCGGATCGAACTTTTAGAAGACATGGAAGTATCGTTGATTGGGATACTTCTATCTAGAATAATACACTTCATCCGTACTGTAAATGGAACACTTCAACAGGTGCATAGGATGACCAAGAGTGTTTCGCACATCTAAATACCATGCTGTTCAAACAAGCATACTGCGAGTAATCAAACAGCGTTCCTCTAAGTTTTGTTTTTTAGAAAGAAGTGCGCTGTAAACTCGGTGCTGTTTTACCACTCCAAAAGTTGCATAATGTGGTGAGCACTTACTGACTTCTCCCATAATCATGTTAAACGTAATGTATTTCTGGCCGCCATGGAATTCTTAGTCTCAGTGATTCTCCCTCAAATGATCAGGTGGTTGCGAACGGAATGGAACGCTTTGCTTAGGTGCCTGAGTTGTTGACTTGGAATTGGAATATCGCGTTTGTATTTAAATGCTGTACTCCATCCACACGAGCAATGCGTCGACTGTGTGCTGGCTTTCCAAGTTCGGGGTTCCATTATACTTGCTAATGGTTTGTTTATAGACAATGTGCAATAGGCAAAGATAATATTAGAAGGGTACTATAAATATCCTAAATAAACGTTTCATTAGAACACTTGGCATGAGAAAGTAACAGACAATGGCGTAAGACTGAATTGTAGTGAACTTGTGCATTGGTGTCAGTTATATATATATCGCCTTCTACTTTCCAAAATCAATATAGAAATATTTATGTAGTTCGGTCATGTTCTACGCTATCCATGGGATTACAGTTTCAGACAACGATCAGCCTATCACCAGGTCTGAGTTAACTGTGCTGATATAATGTACAATTTCAAACGTAACTAATTATTGCGAATCAGATACTGAAAATGTAGAACTTTGAAATACCTACGGTCTCCGCTGCTAGAAACAGGCCTAAGTTTTTTCTGCATTGATCTCTCCTACTACCGACGGTTTTGCGCGGCCCCGGCTTTCGTCCCTGTGCAGAAAACACACTCATCTTCGAGCTGAAGTTAGGCGCTTATGAATAAATATTATAAATAATTAAGATTAGCCTGCAGTTTAGTGGTATACTGTTATCAGTTAACGGAATTTAAAATGGATTCATCTTTACAAATTATACCAAAAACTATGAATGTCTACAAGAGCAATTTGTTCTTGCATGAGTAATTTCGATTTTTAATGTTTAGAAACTCAACAGAGAAGCGAATGAATGAAATACATGAATTTTTGTTTAGGCAAAATGCAACAGATAAACAGAGATGATTCGAAACGTAAAATCTATAAAAACAAATTTTCACTCACAACCAGAAATAAGTTTCTCAAAAAGTGAGTTTTAAGTGAATTGTTTGGTCGGGCCAACATAGCTTATTGGTTAAGCACTTTTTAACCTATCTTTTGTCACAATTTCCAGCGTTCAGTATATTGTGGTCAGCTAAAATCTTAAACGTTTTAAACGTATTTATAGTCATTACCCGGGAGGAACTCTGTGTTCATTCCACTCAACTGTTTTGTATCAGACAAGGTCGGAATGAAACCGGAAATCATCAAAGTAGTTATACAGGAGCCCAACCACTGACAAACGCAAACCAGCCCTGAATCCAAGCGTAAATTTAAAATTATTTTGGAGGCATGGACAGGCTCAATGTTGTCTATGCAGCATGATTTTGATGTTTAATTTTTGAGCACAACAAGTGAGAATTGAAAAAAACTCGTTTTAACTGCGGGCTTTATCATGGCTGATACATGATACTGAGAGCGAATTTCTAGTTTTTCAAAACCAACTCCACGTTATTTTGAGACTTAGAAAGAGTATTCTTAACGATTATATTGAATGACTTGCTGCAGGTGATTACGTTGCTCTCCTTTGTTCATCCTCAGCTAGTCAGCTTTGATTGTGACTCAGCGTGTCACCCTTGATCTTGCTAAAGAAAATCTGATTCGATTTGATCCAAAAGAAGAAAAACGATCCTTACGTTGACAGGAAGTCATAATTTATAAGAGCAGTGAGGATTTTATTTGAGTAAAAAGTGAATTTTTTCATACACGGAGCAAGTGGAATGAGACTTAAGATGCCCTGTACGAATGCTTCAACCCGAATAGGTCTCATCAGATTTGCGAATTCATTGGTCCAATTAAGAGCTCTCCAACTATATTTATATATCCATTGCTTCATCAATAACTGAATTGCATAATGAATGCGTTTGTTTACAAAGTAAGCGAAATATAGGTCGGACCTGTGAATTGCAATGTATCATCGTTTTGGCCTTACCACTTCTGAACAGCAATGCAAACAAACCCAACAAATAATGGAACCCGAGAACTCACTGTTTAAACGGAAGCATGAAAACTTGTCGATTGCAATAGCGGATTTTTTACCGTATCACAATATACAGTGAATCGTTCTAACGGCTTGTGCCACAGTTCTCAATGATTATGAGTGCACATCAGATGAGTTAGCCGTCGGGTAAAGCGTACACAGTATAGCACCACATTCGACGTCTTTGTGTGTATATTACACTTTCATCTAGGTTGATACTATTCTCACGATCATTCGAAAATACGTCAAACAGTGAAAATTCACCTGGGAGCATTCTTTAAATTGTATTTGTTACTGTTACGCTGAATCCAGCAACCAGTGCAAACTAACAGTTTATTGCTTGTTTCCTGGTTCAGTAGCAAGTCTAACAATGAGAAGGCGGCGATACTCATGCGAATAGAATCTCAGATTGTCGGTCCGAATTGCACCGGCATCCACCGATTTGGTTACCTCCAAGCAACTTTTGTCTGTTATAATTGCCATCCTGGTCACTGAATGTTTTACTTTGTATTCAGTAATTCGAATAAAATACAAACAGCACTAGTGTTAGACACAAAAAACTTTAAACAAATGGGTACTGTTCAAATAAAGAAAATGATACATTCGTTGCCCACTTGTTCCGGATAAAATGCGCACGTTTCTGAAAATAGTGATTTGAACCTTCAAAGCAGTAGGAATCACATTATAATGCACGCAGTTACCATCCATATGACGTATAAACGAGACAAATCAAATCAAAGTTATTGGTAAGCCGTATAGCCTACATTCATCTTGCCCAAAATAATAATGACCAAACAGATGTACACTGGTTTGAATTATCTGTTTAAGACACCTTGATGCTATTCCAGAAAACCTATGTCATTAGGGTCTACTAGGTGAATAACTGCAGTTTTCAGACAATGTCCCCACACCTGGTATACTGCACGTACACACTGCATTTGCCATCATTTGGAAAAAAATTTCACGCACTTTAAATTTAGCCAGGCAGAAATGAGGTTGGGACGCGTGAAAAATTATTCGTTTGCGTTATCCCGTGGGATGTTAGCAAAAATAGACAGGGAAAACCGCATTTTGAATGACGATAATTACTTGTCCTAAACAATCAGCATTCACTTAAAAACACGATGCTTTTGCACTAAGCGGTTGTGACAATAAGAGTTTACCGATGGCAATGAACAGGACTGTTGGGCAATGCATGAAAATAGAAAATATGGGCTCAAAAAGATGCGTTCATTAATAGAATGCCCGTAATCACGGAAAAGGGGGAATCAGGCTATTGCGGCACTGCAATATTGTGAAAAGTTTGCAGATGGGTGAGAATACTGTTATTCTGCATCACTTGACTGCATCTGCACATTAGTGGAAAACAAACATGAAGAGTTTGGGAATGAAAAACAGTCGAGAGATTCACCAGACTAAATTCCATGAATAAATTCCCGGGTTCCAACTTCCGGGAACTCAGTAGAGGAATGCTTCTTGTGGCACTTGATAACGGTAAAACAGCTTTACAGTACTTTCAACATTTAAATAAATGGTGTGCCAAAGACTGTTTAGGGTAAATGAACTTTCTTAACCAACTCATCTAAAACATAGCGCAGAAATTCGTTTTCATTAGGCTGGACCCCAAGTCAGCCCCATAGTCAAGAAAGTTACCGTGATATACAATAAGGAATTCGGATATGGGAATGATAAATAGCAATTTCTTTTTATCATCTACCCTCTCTTATTAATATTACCTTATCAAGCCCGACGCCAAACCAACAAACAACCGGTTCTTATTGAATTGAATTAAATTTGCATTAGCCAAACTATAGTAACATTTTCAACGTGGTATTTGCCATACATTCCTATGCAGCATACGATGTGGAGAACATTTGTAACTAAAATATTAGCGCATAAATTGATACACACTACACACATATAAACATAAATTCGAAAATAATAAATATATCTAAAATTATCTTGTGCATACACAATGTCTAAATAATACGAGTAAAACAAACCAGAGAACGAATAGAGTTGTTGCGACGTTCTGTGGATTCCTATTAGGCTGTGCAAGCTGAAAGAAATCTTTTCTTCGTATGTGCTTCCTTTTTGCTACTGATGCTTTTTTATTTTATTTTAATTTTCTGCGGGCAACGCAATGTCGGATTTCAAATGCGCTGCTTGAATTTTAAGTACATCAAAAATATATCGATTCCTTCTTTGATATGATATTTTTTTACAAATAATGTCTTGATCAAGGTATTATCTCTTTTTTCACTTCGTCATGCATTTGTGGAAAGCATTCCCACTGTCAAATTAGACGTACCATTTGTGTTATTCTTGCGAACCATATGAGACACGTATTTTACGCTCGAACATGTGGAAGATTTTAAAAACTTTATTCGTCACATGGTCTGTACACAAGACGGAGAAATATAGCGCTAATATGTGACAGACACCTATGACGGTAAATTACCACACTAGAAAGGAAATTCGTTTCGTTCTAACCTTATTTATAACTGCTAAAACAATAGTTCGCAAATGGAAAAATCATCAGCCTGGTTGAGTGCATAAAGTTTCGGCTGGTTATGTTCTGTTTGTATTTGCATAATTCAGGGGAGCAGTCATTCACGCGCGAGAAATCATTGCTCACAATGTCAAACGTGCAACCGGACATCATCCTTTTTGAAAATAAAAGTAATAGGAAATTCTGGCTTCCTAGTTCATGTTGTCGCCGCTCAGGTTAACTTTGTTTTGTAGAAAATGCAAACTTTGCTTTTCATAAAAATGAAAAAATATCATTTTGACTGATAAAAATGTCCCCTGTTTTGTAGATCATCATTTTCTGGTTTCATTCTACCAGTTTGTTATACTTTTAGGGAACAGAATGCAATTTTCTCACCTGGAATAGGATATATGGTGATTTGAACATTCTTATTATGAACTACGTTGGTTTTAGGACAAAGCAGACCGTAACATGCAAAGATGTTCCTATTTCAAACTCTGGATGATGGCATTGGATCTGGTTGGAGTGAATTGGAGTTTACAATCAACACCTAGTTGTACCCGTATTGCAAGATGGGTACACAAGTTACCAAACAGAACTACGTGTGTGATATACGAACATGTTGTAAGTTGACCACCATTTTCAAACGACCTGATTATTACTTCAGATAATGTAACATAGGACAGGTGACTAGCCCTGGGTTGGACATCCCTAGAACAACAACAAAAGTTAGTTAAGGCTTTCGGGTATACAAGCCCTACTGAAAACTGAGCGCTTCCATTTTCTTACTAATACTATTCAAATAAGGTATTAGGCACAAGCAAAATTCTTTGATCTAGAAGCATTCTGCAGTTGGTGATCTCTGGTTCCAATTCCAGTTATGTGCAACTCTAAAACTATCAGTTGATGAAACTGTGCTAAACTCTAAGCCGACTATTGGCAGATTGTATACAGCTGCAGTAGACTCGAATTTCCCAACTTAAGTCGCGTCTTGTCTATTTCTCGATTAGCGTGTTAAACTGTCTGCCCGTAATGCATTACGTTTTGTGTTTGGAAGCTTGCAAGTCTGTCATCCAAGCATTTTCTTGTTTTTTCCTGATACGAAACATTTTTATTATCAAACTAAGCACGAGGTAAAAGTACTTCTGTCGGGTTCAGGTTTGTGTGCCCTGGCTGTGTTATCGTGAGAACGAAACAAATGACGGAGATTCAGTGTTTCGTCTTAAAAGCGTTACATTTGTGTTAATTTTCCATATTGAAAACAAAATAGTGCAATCAATAGGGAAAAAATGTTTCCCCTGAACGCCCGGCGTTAAGTAAAAGGCGACTATTGTTTCATGGGACAAATGTTTACCGCCATTTATAATTAAATCACCTGAGAAAAATAACCTGTTTGAGTTGTTCTGATGCCTTGGGGAGATAAAGTAATTCGTTTGCAGTTTTGCAGGTTTGCACGAACATGTTGATAAACATCTAGCGCAACTTCGGAATTATTGTTCTACACAAACAAAGACACACTATCCGATTTGATTTCTCATTAAATCTGAATGTACAATTGCACTGGAATGACTGCAACAGATAGTTTAATAGGAACCATCCGTTTATAAGTCATTGCCAACAGCAGTCTAAAAGATTATTGGTACTGTTAGATCGACAGTTGAGCTAATGTGTACCTTTAAACCACGAGCTTTGGAATTTTTTCATTCTTTTTGCAGGTTTTCTAAAGACAAATGATTTCATTTTATGTCAAGCGCTTGCCGACTTCGGTCAGGAAAATTCATCTGCCCAAATATGTATCCTTTGTTGGAAGAATACGTTTTGCATCGTTTAATATTAATCATTTGAATATGTGGTTGATTGCATGAGGCTCTCTTTCAGACCCTTCGCTACGTTTATTTATTTTAAAACACAGCTTTGAATGGGTTAGATTAAAATAAGGTAACTTAAATTAAAACAACCTTTATGACATTTGATCTACAGGTGGTGCTCCAAGGTTATACATATATACCAATCAAGACCCCCATAGAGGAAGATAGTTTCTTTGTTCTTTTGCATTTCAACTCCCCTTCCTTGAATTTTCGAAGGTATAATTTTATGAAAAAAGAGGAGCGGTCAATCAAAGGGCTACCATGCAACACAAATTAGGGCAATTTAGCAGTGGTGGTGGGTGTGTAACTCACGTTCTCAGGGGAGATAAGTTGGTGACGTCACCACCGGGCTCCCACCACCGTATAAAAACCAACTGATACATTTGACACTCATCCTGATGTAATATCCCAACTTTGTACATAGTTGAGTATTAGGACAAAACTTTTATGTTAGTGTTACACCAAATACAAAACAATGTTCCTTTCTAATGGACGGGCTTCCTGGCGTTAATTCAATAGGAAAATATTTTCTTTTAAAATACAATAAAAACCTATTCTGTTTATTGCCAGTCTCTATCAAAAGCGAATTTAACATCTGCGGAGATACTTAAGTAATTCTCGTGAGACGTAAGTAGAAACGAAGTACAAACTTTGACTGGTTATCAGCAGCAAAGGCAACTTGCCAAATGCTTTTGCCAAACTTGTGAGAAAAGAGCTATGAGTAGAAATCCATATTACCATGGGTCGGCGTATATTCAACCGGCTAACCACGGATGGGTATGATCAACAGTAAACATTTTATGTGTGGTCCAACGGGATGATAAGATCGTTCTCCAATACTACGGAAAATTCATTCGGCTGGCAGACGGTACCCATGCTAATGGCAGACACAGTCAGATCCTAAAACATAGGAAGGTTTGTCTTCGTTAGAAAAACCTGAACGCTGAAATAACTGTGCGTCAGATGGGACGTCCAAAGACAAACATACCTCTCTGTATAAGTTACTATGAAATCAAAACTGGGTGAACAACATACCAGACATCACATTGCGGTGATACGGCGAGACAAATATACCATTGCCACACATCATTCATGACCAAACAAGGCAGAGGAAACGGTTTGCTCAAAATTGTTAATTTGAGGGAAACCCCCTTTGATTGTGTGATTTCATGATTCGGGGCAAATATAGAATTTTACGGCAAAAATAATTCATTAGTATTGCGGTTTTAGACATACATATCCTTTGGATCAACGGAACGTCGAATGTGGCAAAACGTATCAAAGGTATCTAGGGTAAAATGCAAGAGGGTGGAGAAAAAACATTTGATGCTTAAGCACAATGCTGAATGTGACTGCCCCGACAAAATCAATGCAAAACCATAACAAAGAGCTGAAATGTGAGTGGCACTGCAAGCATTCGTGAGCAATGTGATTTAGAATTATTTTACAGTCATTCTCGAATCCTAGGTATTAGATTCAAACACTATGATTGTTCTGTTTGTTTCAAGTAATAGTAACACAGTAGGCTCCACGCCAGCCATTCCAGTTTTAAAATGACAAGGGAGTCGCTCACAATGTGTAACATCACAGCTGATATGTTACAAATTTTGATGTTGACAAAAGATTGAATAAGAGCAATATTCGTTCTATTCATATTATTATTATTATTATTATTGAATTCAGCCTAAACTGATACATAAAGATTCCTGTTTATTTTAGGCACTCAGAAAAATGGAGCTTGACACTTCTTGAATAGGGTGGTGGTGGCCAGGTGGTAACGTCACCAAATTAGCACCCCGGCGTACGTGTGCTTGATTCCTATCATTATCGCCTGACCTTCTGCGTTGAGTTACATAGCAGCCCTTCAATCGGTCTCTCACCCATACCTGAAAATGGCAACTTTGTAGATTCAATGAAGGGAAGTAAAAATGAAGTAAACGATAAATGAAAAAACTGTGCGCCTTAATTTCACGAAATTGAGACGGATAGAGCATTTGTGTTCCATAGTATCTACCCTGTGAGCATGATAAAATGTTGATGATTCTCCCTTATGACGGAAGTTTCTCGACAACCGGAAAGTATGCCGTTATTCATATCTGACATTCAAAGGAACGATGAAGATCATGTAAGCAGTGTAAACTTCGGTAAAATTCGTTTACGTCTTACTGTCAACGAAAATGTTCTCGCGTATTGTATCTAAGGGGCAGGTGTTGCAATAAATGAAGGAACAATACATTTCCCTACGGTTGCACTTAAAACGCTGGCTGAATGAGTGAAACCCATATCAACAGGATTTTTATGTAAACTGAACGTATTCTGCGAAGGAGAGTATCATTTTTTTCTTGTTATTATCTGTTTTATGCCTGACCTGTGCTTGAATAAGAACCTTTTAATGCAGTTACTATTGCCATGGTAATTATTGTTTATATTTCCCTACTCTTTCCTCTCCCTCATTGCAGCCACTTCCTACGCCTTCTTTGACACTCCTTATTTTCATATTGCGCAACTCGTTGAACCCACATAATTGATCAATTTTGTATTCCGTTACTCTTCTACATCCGTTAAATTCTATTTGTGATTTTATCCACTTGGTATCACGTAACCGGTTCCAACTCTCTTTTCTCCGCGGGTAATCTTCGTCCATTACGTAACTGCTTCGATGGTAACATCCTCGTTTGCTGAATCTTTGAATTCACTGTCCCTCTTTTTAGTTCACTGAACTCCAAATGATTTCAGTAATGACTCAACAACCAAATTCTTCCCACCTAAACTCAAGTAATCATGTAAATGTCGAGATATGCTATTCCTTTTCTAACATTCCGACCCATTTATTATCCGTATAGAAGTTGACTGAGAGCACGCACATGTGATAAGAACTATCGATTCCGCTCGTATTGTGTTAGCTGTTTTATTCAAATAGATTAAATGGAAACAGTTCTCCGTTGTTTTAGTGTGTGTGTATATGTGTGTGTGATACAGAGCAACCGTGTCACTCAGTACCAAAAGACTGGAAGCGGTGTAGAGCAGTTTTGTTCTTACTATAAACCACCAGTCTTTCATATTGACTGAACTCGCTGTTAGTTAAACGTAAAACAACAAATGAAAAGTACTAAACACTTGACTATCAAAGCTGGTCATCCTCAGTAGCTTTCCACTTCTTCATACCACCTGAAGTAGAGCCCGTCGGTCAATGCTGCACAAATTACTGAACCTTAGTGTTAAGTAGTCTTCAGTTTGATGCACGCTGTCGTTCAGTTAATAACGGCTAACAAGCAATGAACACCTTCACCGTGATTTCAGAGTCCCACGTTATTGAATGATATTTTAACCGTATCTGATGACCACTGATTCACTGAATAAATAAAATCTTCCACAATTCATCACTCCAACATTGCCCTGTCGATAGCATCGTCTTCTGTATTAGTATTTAAGTGAACAGACATTTGTTCGATGGAACTTGGAAAACGTGATTCCTCTTCAATTTTTATTAAAAAATATCATGTTAACCTAGGTATTACATTGCTCATTAGAAAGGAATTAAAGCCATAATCTGCCATCTTCATTGAAGAAGGTAGAAAGTAATTTAAATCGGATTAAGGAATGCTGGGCTTATCTCAAACTCAACCCTGCATAGACAGTGTCTGTTCCTCGATTCAGCTAAGTTCAAACGAACGAAATAGATGCTTGTAGTCTAGCGAAACTCTAAACAATTCGTATTGATCGGCTAACATGTGAAATAACCAGTGAATGGACATGCGAATAGGATTGTTTTTCGTTTCCAGAAGTGTGTGTTCAAATTGCGCAACGAAGTTCATTCATTTCAAAGGCTCTCATGCTTATTCCGATACAAAAGTACTTTCGAATGTGATACAATACCGCGCTTACATACATGAGTGACTATAATAACACATCGGAACAAAACAGAAAACATATACTCATGAACTGTATCCAATGAAACAAGTAAGTTAAATCGTCTGTTACGAACGTTTTAAAATGCTAAAGAGAACAAGATTATTTTTTATTTCGCTGTTATTTGGTGTAAGTTTTGAATTTGAAGCCAATAAGTGATTTAATCGAGAATCGTTTACGCCAACGTGGATCAGGATTAAAGGTAATTCGAAATCAGAAACATTCGTCTCGATCAATTGACAATTAAAATAAAATGGTTGTGAGAGGTAGAGGAAGATGGTAGAGGGAACTTTCAAACGGGAAACACATCATGTAGATCGTGGGTTTCCGAAGAAATACTAGAACGTGCTACTCATGTTTGCTTTTGATTATTTAAAAAAATGTTTACAAGTAATTCCAAGTACTTCACATAGTATCGTTAGCCAAATGGAGACGCACGAGAATGAGCTTGAACATAGATTAATCAAAACAAGTAAACTGCTTGTTAGTCTCAAGGATGGTGCACAAAAAGAAGCACATAATCACGGATGCCCTTTATTTTACACGAATGATTTATTTTACAGTCTTCCATAGTATACCCCTGAATAGAAGTCACGTGCGTCTTATTTTCAGAATCTTAAAAATTAGAGAACACAATTAGGTTCGTCAGTAGAAGACGATTTCTGCGTAAATCAACCAATGTCAAAGATTACTGAAATTTAACGTCAAACATATCTTTTCCTTTAGTTTTTGTTTGGCTGCATCTTTCTTTTAAAACTCGATTAAGGTCCCAGTTTGCTTCATTTGAAATAAATCACAAGTTAGATTTCGTTTATTTTTGCAATCTTTTTATGATGTTTGCGAGCAGTTTCATGAAATCCTAGATGGAGTTTAAAACTCTTCAAGTTGGACGAGACAGAGGAAGATGACCGCAGACTATCAATCCACTAATCGTCACGTGCTCAAAGTTTACAGTTCATAGTATCGAGATCAGTATAATCATAGACAGAAAAGTTGAACAATTTATGGTGAACCAAAACTCTATTTACAGTGCTTTTGTACATCAATGGTTTTCAATAATTCCCTTATCCCGTGGTTCAACGACTTTTTAAGGTTGCTGGTAGTATGTAATCTCCGCGTTCCTTGTTTATGTGTCACCTGATGTCCACTACTTTAAGTTTTCATCGAGAACTTAACGGAAACTACGGCAAAACTGCATACATATCTCGAGGCAAGCAACATGCTATTACCGTGAGAATGTTTGTTCATTTCCATCTCTACGGTTGTTTGTATTGTGTTGTAAGTCATCCACACAAGGCTGTCCTCAACCGAGTTGCCGGAGTTTACATCACGTGACAAGACCAGTTATTATGGTTCATTTACTCTGCAATCATTGATCCACTTCTGCCCAAACCTGAGATGTCTCGCATACAATTTTTCAATTAAAACTACCAGAAAAGTTTGTAGAATTTCATTCAAAAACTCCTTGTAATGAGTTATACCAATTTGATGAGGTAATATTTTTAAAAAAGGGTTATTTTTTCAGTCACCGGCGTTATGATAATAGAAATCAAAAGAATAGTGAGCGAGTCATTGTTTTTCCTGTCACTCTCTCTGCGCTTGATGAGTATCTACGTCCCAAGAATCACTTCCACACCCAATGTCATGCATGACAGATGTGATACCATCAGAATCTAATTGTCTAACCCAAAACCATAGAGGATGAATCCAACCTGTATCTCCAAATTAGGTTGTGATATATGATCAATCGATAAATGCTCTCTAATGGATAAACTGAAAATTACCCTGTTCAACACATTTGTAACGATATCGTAGTCATGTGACCTGAGAATACAGTCACAATAAAACGAATGTCACTGAAGCACGTTTTCCGGTTGGCATCGGTAGAACGCATTTGTATCCATTGATGTAATAAACCCGGAAAACATACTCAAACCTACAGCGGGGGGTTAAACTAGTATTTTCTGTTTAAAACAGATTAGTGGCTACCAACTGACTTGATCATGTCAAACGAGATAGCACAGTCAAAAGCCCCTCCCAAAAGCGCGGATCATAACTGTGATTGATAAATAATCCACCGATTTATCCGCTAGTCATATTTGAGAAAGTGAAACGTTATATGATATTGATAGATGTTAAAGTTTTCTAATCCACCTGGGCCGAAGATTCTCTTGTTATCACACAAACAAACAAACATGAATACGTGAATGATGCGTTATGAACGAGCGCTGAATAATATTTTATTTGAAAAAGTAAATACATTCCAAATATTCTGTCCAGTTCTTTTTGGTACACTAGCAAATAAAAAGGTGCTTCAAGCTAATACCTGTTCTCATTGAATTCACGTTCAGTAAAATGACAGTGAATTGAGAGACGGCTTCTTGTGGTGAACTGTTTTCACAAGAGTTCACTCACTGTGTTCACAATAATTCTACATAATCTCCTGAAATAAATCAGTGGTACTCATTTTTCCACTCAAATTGAGTAGTTGGACGTATTCATCTAGCAATTTAAGGCATTCATACGGAATACATGATATAACCGAAGGTGGAGCAATTATTTATGTCTCACTGGAACACCATTTTAAAAACGTGTTTTCCCTCTCAAACTACCAGTTTGGAGCTAATTTCAATGAAAAATAAACAGTCTGGAAGAGGTTACTAGTAAGTAGTTCGTTGGCTTCGCGACTGCAGTCTGATTGCTTAATCTAAATGAACACATCAGTCAACTAAGATGCACATGGTGAGATGCTGTGATGGTTGAATGTGATACCATTTGACCATCTACTGGTTATCCTTTTTGTCCATGGAATATTTGAACGAGAAAATCTGTACACCTAGCTTCACGACAGCAATATCAAATGATCCCAGTGCGGTACTACAAAGTAAACAGTAACGGCGGTAATTATGTAAAGCTAAACTTCATTGCAGTCACCAAATGATTTTTCATTGTTTTGCTTGTTCCTCGACAAACCATTTTACTGGTCCTCTGGTTAACGTTGATTAGAATGAAAAGTAAACACCTACGTCGATCGAAACCTATGTGCTTCTGCTTCGTGGTTAGCTAAAAATACATTGCTCCTCTTGTTTATAAAATGTTTTGCGAAATAACTAACTCTGTTACTTTGCAGAATTAGAGAGAAATGATTTTATCAGCCGTTTTGTTTGGGGAAATAGTAGCTGTGTTTACTTATTATAACACACAAAGCGAAAGCAGCACATTTTACCCAGCGCATTTTTTCCGCTGATGCCGATTTATCAAACCGCATTGAAAGTCAGTGTTGCACGAAATAGTTAAAGGGACAAATGTTCGAAGTGCGGTGACAAAAAAACGCTGTACCGGTCTAGTGAAACATACATTTAACATCATGCTTTCTATGGATAAAAACACATAACCTATTTATAAGACAATTATGAATACTTCCGTCATGAACTCCTACCCTTATGTATTTATCACAGTATGTTCGCCCCAACATGTCCACTCCACACACAGACATCAACGCACATTAGTTCTCACCTCTTGATGGATCACAAGGCAGTTTAGTCATTTGTATTCTAATCGGAATCCACGATCACCTGAATTACTCATCAAACGTGTCTCCCATGATACAGCTGCTTTGAAAACTGGCGTTTTATCAACGAAAATCTCATGAGCTTTCTAAATACTTTTTATGTAAAGAATGCGACAGAGAACAAAATATTTGACATCAGTGAATCATTACAAAGCATATTTAAGGACGTGATTGGCTACCAAATCAGTAACTCACCGCGATAGTAAGGCGTCAAATCGAAATGTGATTTGATGAATTTGGCAAGTGCCGAACAAGTGAGTTTTATAAACATTTCACGCTCTTGAAACAGAAGACGATGGCACTGGTTGTTTTGGTACTGTCATATACGAACTTATGATTTCCCTTGAAGGGTTACAAGACGTCCGATTTGGCTATTGTTTATTGATAGTTTGAATTTTGAGTCTTAAAATAATTGACGTTGCACGATATTAAACAATGTTTGTCAAGAACTTCCCTTGGTATTAACATTACTAGCGAATAACCGAATTAAGTGGAAACTTGCAACACAAAATCTTCTCGTAAACATCCCCAATGATAAGGGAAAACGCACCCGCGATTTTAAACACAGTAAATTGCTTCGTGAATTCCGCTATCTAAAACACCTGAAACTTCTGGGCCTGGTACGGGTTAGCAAATATGAGTGACGCACTTTTACTTATTTCTAAAACCGTTTTAACTTAATGAAAGTATGTTTTACAACCATCTGAGAAGCAAACGCTATTTAAACACTCGGCAAACTATGACATTATTGTGGAAGCCAATATTGCGATTCCATTGTCATGCAATATGGGATGGATGACTCACTTCAGTTCTTAATTTTTGTAATCCACACAAAGATGAGAAATGTGGAACGAGGAGTAACAGTCAGCGTCAATTCGCAGCCAAACCGCTTCATTCATCATGGATGAGATTCCACACACACAAACACACGCACAACTCGGGATCACCTTGAGCTCACAAAACTGTCCGCCTTTGCTGGTAATTGCTTTTAAATTGGTCGATCCGTGATTGGTCGACTGGAGGCGCACACGTGATTGGATAATGTGCTTTTCACGAGTGATTCGCCGAGTACACGGAATCATCAGTTTACTGACCGAAACGTGCTCTGTACACGAGGAGCAATAATTTGCGACCATTAGGATATTTTGGTTATATCTGTTGATAATGTGCGTTTTTTGTCCGATGACGTTCTGGGATAGAAGACATATTAATTAATTCACATTTATGCTTAAATTAAACATTGAACGTGCAATTGTATGGAAGACTTCGACGAACTCGGTCAACTATAAGTTTACTTAGAACTTGAAGAAGTAAAAAACTTTGCGATGAACAGCTGAAGAAAGACGATCGATATGCGATCTATACTGGGGGAAGTGTGTCAACATTAGAAAGAAATAATCGCCATTGGTCTAAGTTGGATGGGTTAAATGAATGTTTTCAATTGGGATTAGATTGAACAAAATACTTATATAAGACATACTGAACAGATAGATTACAACTATTGGGCCCAAACCAATGCATTTTAAAGACGCAAACGCATTAATTTAAAAGAATAATAAAATCATTCTCAACAATTTTTTCCAGACAAGGAAAGATAAATTAAACATAGATGGAGCCTCAAGGATAAAATGTATACTTCATTCACTGGTTTAGAAATTATAAACCAAACAAAAATCATCTAAGGAATTCAAGTCAGCAGCTTTGGAATGTGAATCAAATCATCATTCGTTTGGCGATACATATTTCACGGAACGTCTCGTTTGCTGGAATTGATTATACAATAATTTCTGTGAATTTAAGAGAAAATTTTAATTTGAGATGCTTGACGGGGTCCTATAAGCTGCTACCATTTTCGAAGAAGCTAAGATAAACTGATAGCTTATTTTGGTTTATTTCCAGTTTCAGACTTCTTTCCTTCTTCTTCTTCTTCTCTCTCTCAGGTAAAAAGAAGAGCTGAAGAGCGGTTAGATTTTACTGCTGGGGCATAGGGTTGTGTACAAAAAAAATGCGAAGGATAATGTGTACTGCTGAGGTCTGCAGTGAAAAGTTGAGCAAAAATCTAGGAGAAAAAAACGGCTGATAAACGCGTTGGCCTACACATGTTCGACAACGACAATAAAAGGATATATCATTTCCGGAAGATCATAGGTAATTCAAAATTGATTCCTCAGGTAAAAGCGGCAGATTTTTAGTTGTATAACTAGTTTTTCGAAGCCTTTGCAGAGGACATCAATGAAAAAAAGCAAGAGGATTTATAACTACATGATAAATCTATTGAGTAGTTCAAATAAAACTCGATCGTTTGGATTCTGAACAGACCCAAAACTAAATTTCAATCAAAGTACGAAGCGACAAATAAGCTCATTTTCAGAGGTTAGTAATTATGCTAATATATCTTATTATATTTCTCTCATAACGAATGAGATGCTTTTGGAAAGAAATATTACATCACATAGTAACAATGCTGTGAGACAATAGTCACATAATGTGAGCAGTGTGAGCTATGGGTCGGCAGATTCTTACATTATTTAAGAACATGACATCCTGAAGCCCATTAATGAATTTAATATTCTAATAGAGGATGCGAATCGATCCGCGAACTGCTTGGTCACAGAGCTAAACTCGTTCAGAACACCGTGACTTGGTTGTTTCGGATTCCCAATTACCTCGGTANCCTCGGTAGCCATGTGACTCCCACATTGAAAAATTCGCTCTAGTCCAGCATTAGTTTTGTGATTCCACAACCTAGCATTGACTTCATCAAGAGGCCAGAGGTCGAGTTCACAATAACCATATGGTTATTTGTTCACTCATTCGATCACTGAGGTTACTTGTATGTGGTTTGTAACTGCTTCTTCACAAATATTCCCATCACACTGAATACGTTTTCGTTCACTTACCGAGTATTTATGAAGACTTAAGCTAGTCTTTGGTTGACATAAAACAATTGCTTTATTTCTGCTTGTATAGTGGTAAATTTAATGTTATCGAATAAATCAATCAAAAAAAGGATTAATTGGTGGTAGGAACCGCTTTTCGTGGATATTTTCATGACAAAATTGGAAAACGCTCAATTACAACGATTTATCAAAGTTTGTGCACCATAGGGAAACTATGTGCACACCGTTTTGTTTTGAGTGTTCTACGAATCCAAGCTAAATGGCATATAACAAAAAACTGCCCTTCCTGGATGTCTGCATCACTCATCGATAAGGTGGTTCGGTACAGCGTTCAGTGCGTAGGAAGGCAACTTCAGAAACCAGAAACCTTTACTTCGGAAGTTTTGTACCACTAAGGGTTAAAAGGAACCTGTTTTTCTTGCCAATCGGATTGATCAAAGATGAGTAGCAAGGACACGTTAGAAGACGAGCTCCATTTAAAATAGAGAAAATATCAGCTGCGATCATGCAAAGGATATTATCTGAAAAACTGTTAAGAGCTTCCATACATCGTAGTCTTACACGATATTCAAGTCAATTAACCGTTTTTCATTTAAAGTCTACGTTTCCGAATTGGTGGTCACTTTCTGTGCATACTCATTTCGTTTATCCTTTTGACCAAATTATATGGACCGCGCGGTCAGGCAATTTTCCGATCCCATTCATGTACAACCCCAGCTCGGCTGATAAAGCGGAAAGATGACATCGCTCGCCAGTGCAGTGGTTTCACACGTAACTAAAAAAAATCACATCGTGAACCTATCCGAGGCTTATTAATTCCCTGATAAAGTTCGCGGTCAATTGCTAAGACAGGTTCACTGTCGGATGCTAGTTACAGGAGGGCGGTATATATTGGTTTGCTCAAATCCCTTCTCTGTGCAGATGCTTAAACTTGCTTCTCTCATTCCCACACAGACTATATCTAGATTTTTTTCATGAACTAAAAAATAAATAAAAAGCAATTTGATTACCACGAATCTTACTTCCGATCTCATGATAAAATCAATAATATTATTAATAATGTGATATTCCCTCCATCAGTTCAATGCCGTTCCTAATTAGCGATTTGCACTGCCATACATCGAACAAACCACGGATCACTAAAACGAGCTTGTTCGTCATTCATTCATCACAATGCACCTGATGAACCCCAAATGAGCAAACATAGAACGTCATTATTTGACTGAGAAGAAAATGTTTTGTTTCAGGCAAAGTGTTCGGATAGAAACGATATACACAAGCGTTGCCGGTGGCTGAGGTAAATTGACTGAAATACAGGTAAGATTAATCAAATATTTGTTTACCAGTTTATCATTTTTGTGCACTGTATAGGCATCAGTAGTAGAAACCAATTCCAAAATATATTGCATGAAAATTATCGATATGATATAAATCTTCTAGAGAAGTGCAAAACGTGTAGTATTATTTATTATGTGAATAAACATGTAAAAGGTGAACTTAAAACTGGGAGCGGGTTCCAGGATTAAAGCAGCTTCCATAATTTTGTGATCCCAAAGGCCTTCACGGGTTATCACACGATTAAGCCCATCACATGCATCAAAAACTAAAATTGAAAGTAGCAACACTACAGATGGGTTCTTATAGAAGATCCCAACCCAACCGTGCTTTATTTATCTAGTCTTCTCAAAACCGATGAATTATGTTTGCCATAAAACTTCCGTTTTGAAAATTGAAACATGATCACCATTGACTAGTTTTTCTACTTACAATCATTTTCCACAAGAGAATTTTTCCTTAAGCAGCACTTCATTTATTCAAAGTTGCAGAATTTGAGATTCAAGGAACGAAACATTCAACTTGTTCACTGAGTTCCAGCCAGGTTAAAAATGAACCAACTCACTAACGCTTAAGACGACATCTGAACAAATATGGATTAGTTATTCCGTTAAGTCCCGGTGTGAGCTGATTGGCACAGTGGTAACAATCTTTGAAAAGGTATAAAAGGAAAAGACGGGCTGCACTATTGAAACCCATCACCTCTAGGAGACTGTATTGAGGACCTTTGCCATCTCGTGCTGATGACAATATAATGAAACGTGTTATATGATGTCATGCATTTGGTTATTTTTCAGTTATTGGACAACTGTAGCCGATAGCACCATGTCAACTGATGATGCCATAGATAAACCGTTCGTTCACATGTAAATTTCACAGCTGCGATTGAAAGTTTATTCTGGAAGTAGCACTTTCTAAATGATCATAAGGATTTCAGCATTTGAAATCTGCTTATCGGTCAACCAACACAAACACTCCAATCTCGAAACGGTTATTTTTGTGATCTCCGAATGCCATATGAGCTCATTATATTTTCATTGTTCTCCATGTTTTCAATGAATTTGACGAAATTTGAGTCTTTCATTTCTCATCGGTTTTAGGATTTGTATAAGCCATGGAGGGGATTTTCTAGTAATATGAATTCCAACGGGTGTAGATTCTTTGCAACCTAAATTTTCTGTTCTTTATTTTCTGAATCGGAATAAACAGGTCAGTAATTTCTCCATGACTAGTTTTACATTTTTTTATTCTTTCACACTTTTTGAATGTTTTGTCACAATTAGACATTTGTGTCGCCTTTTCCCATTCGGTTATGTATGATGACCCATTCTCCTATATTTGGCTTCCATTTTGATAACAGTAACTACTTCTCGCCATGCAGAAACAGGACATCAAGTTGGTTACTGACTTTCCAAAGTAGTAGACTGAATACCTTGGACGGGATAAAAGTTACTCCGTAAAATCAAAACAGGCAATTACTGAAGCGACAGCAACTGGATTACCGAACTGATCGTCGTTTATACAGGACAACGGTAACTGCACTAAAGCTGATCTAATCAAATGAAACTAGACGTGACCTCTCTTATTCGAAGATGATGTCAGATATTGCTGTCTATCCAGACGTTCGCAAGTCAACCGAGCTTTGTCTTGTACACCCAGTATCTTATAGCCTCATAAGTAGCACTTCAACATTAATCCTGTTTATTAATCAGCCAAATTTCCATTATGTTATGCATAGAAGCATCAGTAAAAGTATAAGTTACGAAGAAGAGATACAGAAACGGTCTTATGCATACTTATTATTCAACAAACTATAGGCAAATTTCAAGAGAACCCGTGTTGATGTGGTTAGATTGACCCAGTGGCAGCTCCCTGTACTCCTTCATCTCTTCCTCCTCCTCCTCGTCCTCGTTGAAGCACCATCTCCGTAGTTGAAAATAGATAAATAATACTGATGAACTGGTGCCACAAATTGAGTGCTGGTCGAGTTTACGATTAACGCAACAAATGGAAAATGAGCGACAAAATGAAGCCTAATGGATTGTCAGCCAACAGTTAATCTCTCGGATGTATGTCACTTGCTTCAATGCTATTCCTCCTGGTCGTTTAGCTACTTTTGTTGAACACGATCATACAAACCTTTCTGAAGACGATAGAAGCTATCAGTCAGGGACTGTGATGTTAGGTAAGAGACGAGAAACTGACCGCCTGTGATGTAGCTTGGAAACACGATAATCACGTTAATATGTTATATACTGCCAAAAAACTTGACCATCGCAACTTTCCCCTTTTTTGATGAATTCCCAACTGTACGATTGTTAGATTTTATTCAGTTGCTGAAAACCAAACATTTTTCATCTGTACATTTAATAACACAAAAATGCGCAGTTCAGTTCAATTTTTACACACATTAGACATGCATTTTCATGCGCAGGTTATGGTTGCTGTCTTCAGGCTGCCCACTCGCATAAAATGGCTGCGTATAGATGATAATTTTGAGAGGGAAAATAGAAAATTTATATAGAATGAGGTTGCAAGAATAATCAGGATGTTCCCGAGCGCCACTGCGACATTAAGCCATATCACTTAGTGTCTCTAACCCCGGGTTTCCATGATCTCGATGTTCCCATCCCGGGATCTTAACAGGATCTAGGTGACCCAACCTCCTTGCTAGGTTTCTTCCACTCCCATATCAGGTCTTATTGTAACCGCCTTTGAAAGATTTCCACCACCTGACTTCCTTGGCAAATGTCGCGCTCTGTTGCAATCATACGCAAAAGTGGAGTTTATGCAGGTCGATCACGTGCTTTAGTGGACGACTGCTATTACCTAGAACTAGTCTAACTTCAGCGTTGCTTTTTTGGTTACACCACTATACTCGTGCAATGCTGCTTAGACAGCGGTGTTCGAACACCGACAATCTATTCTTATGCTTTTCTCGTGATGGTGACGTCAATGCGCTGTGGAGAAGCACTAATCGGATTACTGTAGCATAAACTCAAAACTTTGGAATGCGGATTTCGCAAAAGCGCCACGAATGTCTTAATTTGGCGAATGCCAACCGAATCTTTCCTATCCGAGCTGACATTCCATCTGTGACACAAGCGCCAAGCGACATATAGCTCCGCAACATATAATATACATATAATTCTTCTGCCACTTCAACGTTCAGGTTGAGGTTGGAGGCTGGGGCAACCCAATCATGTAGAAAAATTTGACACTTTGATGGTGTAAAGTGCATACCAAACAAAGTTAAATTATCACTCAAACCATACAGGAGAGCTTGTAACTTTAGTGGGATCTTCGCTTAGTAGCACAGTGTCATTTGCATACTCCTGGTGAGACAGTCTACCACTTGAGAGCAAATCGACGCCACCAACCTAGAACGATGATCCAGCTGTTGCAATCATGAAGTCTATGAAATAATAAATAGAAACAGAAAGAGGACGATCATCACTTTTCGTAGTGAACTCAGGCGAAAAAGTCTCGAACTCGGCTCGGCTATTAGTATAAACGGATTTTAATAAAATTGTAAGGCACTCCCTTCAGAGAGGTCGACTGATTCGGAAGATACTTTCAGATCAAGGAAGACAAATGGTGAGTTTCCGAAAGGAGTTTCTATGTTCTAGAATTTAACGAAGAGTGAAGATGTGGTCAATATAACCTCCACCATCTATAATATCAGCCTGGTTCTCACGCGTGCACCGTTCACGTGCGGCAGATAATCGGCGGAGTATATTACCAGCGAGAAGTTAAGAGACGATGTTGGGTAAACTAATATGCCTCTCTAGTTTTAAAAAAGGATCTGTCACCTTCATTGTAAGTCAGTATGAGGACCGATTTATACCAAATCGTTGGAACCTCTCCCCTGTCTCACACTGAGCCCAGGAGTTTCGGTAACTCCAAAACCACGGTTGAATATCCGTACTTGAAAAACGATGGAGACAGCCCTTCCGGAATCCTTATTCCTTTTGAGATAGTTTACTTCATAGGTAAGCTCTATTTGAAATGGATAACTGATGTCAACTTACCAGTTGACATCAGTTATTTGTCCAGTTGAAGCAGGTGTAGGAATATCTTGTGTCAACGAGGTAATCTGATTTATGCCTTAGAGTGTTCTGCCCAGCGTTAAAAGCGGCTTTGGTGAAAGCAAATCCGTGGTAACAGACTTCTTAATTTCATCATTCAAACTTAATTCATCTGGACCCGTACCCATGAAAGCCTGCTATTATTAATAATCATCTGAGCCCTACTCATCTCTGGACACTTTCATATCCAATACTTCTCGTCGTCCTTCCTCAGGCACTTCATGAGGTGCCGTTCAAAGGATTCGCAAGGCTTTGTTGTATTTGACATTAAAAGGAATGGCTTTAGGAATATCCAGCAGGACAACCAAGGCCAAAGAGGACTACACTTTTGTTTTGATCTTGCGCAGAATTCATTTTTATTTTGGTTGACATTCGGAACAATTTTTTGATTATTATCCAGTGCTCACAGATTCCATCGGCTAATGGTTGACTTAAAAGGAGTTCCGAGAATTCCTATTTGAAGGCCAACATATAACAATTGCCGACGTCGTATTGTGGGCATTTCTGGCCTTTCTGCGGTTAATTATTAGGCGTGAGGAGAAGCTTTTTTGTAGCAGAGCTTAGTTTATGACAATGGGAGTTAACAAAGAAGGACAGCAGTCTTCAATACATCATCCCTAGCGGCAACTGATGGCGATGTTGTCGATTTGAGTCCATTGCTGTGAACAGATGGTTGGTTTCCGCGTAAGATGTTTTCAGTTGGTTCTCATCAGAAACAGCCTGTGGTCAGCACAAACGTGGAGTAGGCATTCTCTCCAGTGATTTTACTTGGGCATTGAAACCGTCAGCGAATATGACGATGTCCGTGGATCGAGCAAACCGGATCAGTCGATAGTTGTTACGGTAGAATTCATCCACTATTTTTGCCGAGTTGCAATTGGTCGCTGCATGCACGGATACACAGAATAATCCTCAACACTTCGTCTATTAGCTGTCGATTCCGAAATACAGCGCAAAACCGGCTACTAACCGGAATTCAGGTAAGAAATTAATGCTCGGCGTTCACACAATGCAAACCAGAAACCGGTCACAACGCGTACTTCGAATGCCGAATCGCCCGACACACGGCGAATGACGCTTGGAAGTAAAGTTGGATCCGGTGATCGCAAGGTAATGGTTGAAGTGGGGGTCATGTACGCGTACTGAGAAGACAGCAAATATATAAACTGAAGGTTTTAAGGGTTCTAGCTAAGACAGAGTTTTGTCCCATCTGATGTAGTGTGCGGACATTAAATGCGGCTTGCAAAAGAAGAGATTTGGGTTTCAACTACTTAATAGCAAAGAGGTGGTTGACCCTAGTAATTGAAGACTGAGTGATATCCCATGGGTGGCGCGAACCGGAGGTAACGCATAAGATTTGGGAGTGAGAGAGAGAACTGGATAGATGAGAAATAGGGTTTCGAAAATTCCGAGAACTTCGAGAATTTTGAGAATTCTGAAGAAATGTTATCCACAAGATGAATTTTCAACCCAGGTTAAAGTAATCGTTTGCATATACCGTGTCAAACAAGTTGCGTGAAGAGTTTGACAATTCTAATTACCCGATTTTACTGGATATGCAGTGATGAAGAATTTTCTGTTCAAAGTAAATGGTAGCAAAACCTTTCATGTTACGACAAATACGGTGTCCAGTGAAGAGATGAATCCCACAGTCATATAGACCCTCACGGACTACTCATAGTGGGGCAGTTATAAGAAAACATTTTCAATACTATACCTGAATAAGAAATTCGGGATTGTGAAAAGTTCAGTAGCCTCGGTGGGATTCGAACCCACATGTAGAAGCCTACGCTTTTGTACAGCGCACGCCCTACCACCTGAGCTACGAGGACACACCGATAGCATTAGAAGGCGCAGGCGTTGTCGGCATCCATGCGTGGGTTTGAATCCTACCGAGGCTATTGAATTTTTCACAATCCAAACATAACTTTATTCTGTCGAGCAATCATTTGAATAAGAACGGTTATGAGTAGGAGAAAAATAGGAGTGAGAAACGACAATCAACAACCATGGAGTTTTCAAAATGTGGAGAACTCAAGCACCATCTCTTGAAAGATTTCTAAATTCACTTGGTGAGGGTGACGGTGAAAGGGGCTCCCTGTAAAATGAAGGTGAAGATATTAACGAAGCACGCCACACACAGCGGTAATAGGGAATCAGGGGCAGGTTGTCAAAGGACATTTGTCAACGAAGGGTTGGAAGCAAACCGAGTGTTGGTAACCTTAAATAAGTACCAGAGGAAGTCACAGGGTTTATCCATAAATGCGCAGTGTCTAACCTTATGATTCATAAGATGAGTGAATATTTGATGTGAGGTAAAAAAGCTTCACATAAAATAGATAAAACGTTTCCTCTGTTATTACTTCCGCGCAGGGTGATGGAGACTAAAATCATCAGTTCCAGGCTCGCCCTCTCATTCCATTTCACTCATCAGTCTTTTTGCCTCGAAAATGATAGTTAAAAGACTATTATATATTCTCATACTGAACAGGAGATTACAAATTATCCGTCTATTTTCCACTGAACTCTATTCTCTGTCGTTCGATATCACCTCCGCTGCGGTTGGTGCTCACAAAATGGCATAATAAAAGGACCTTCATGTGAGTGAAATCAACCCGGGTGTTTTGTCCGATAGTTGTTATAGTATCATTTCTTCGTAGCTAAACTGTTGGATTTCTGTACTGGGAAACCTCTTCGGTTCAACACGCTATTGCTAATGGACTTTTGAGATAATGGTCGTTAACTCTAGATAACGACTTATATCAAACTATTAGCACTAATTGGCGCTCATCGTGTTTATGCGAGGCATTTGCCTTTCAGAATCCAATAAGCGCGTCATTGCGTGACGCACCGAGAGAATTGCACCCTGAAAAAAGCGATTGCTTGCATTCGCTTGAGCATGAAAAACAGGTCAATTAAACGAGCAGTTCGCATAGCACCGTAACCCAGTTTCGTGATTCATCAGGATATGTCGAGGTCCACGTGATGACCACTGTTGGCATAGAAACCGCATTATTAGTTGTTAAGTGGATACATTTGTGACAGTGGATGCAAATATAGGAAAGCAGAATGATTTCGTCTCGTAGGTTAATGAGGAGTTCATTTGAGTAAGCATAATATGCTTTAAGTGGTTATTTTTTACAGCACTCGGCTCATGGTTTCACTCCGTTTTTTCACTTACACAAATAACCATAAGCAAAAATATGTAAAGCGTTTGTATAATCATTGTTTACTTCATCAAAAAAAATGTCTGACTAACTGAGCCGAGGCGAACAGTGTTTCTGTGAAAAAAAAACATTTGAATTACCAAGCTGCAAACAAATTAAAAGCTTCACGCGTTAGCTTTTGGCTGTTTTCGATAATGAATAAATGTGCAATGCACCAGTAGAAATGTCCTCGTATTCAAATAAAAGTAAACAAAAGTCAATTTGTGATCTTGTGTAAAGTGGATTATATCCGTAGAATAACGGGTCTTAGATTAAGGGTGAAATTTGCTGCAAAGGGGTTTATGTTATTTGACTTTCTTTTATTGACTATATTATGGTGCAACTTTCAGTTAAAGCATAAAGATGAGCACACGGGTTAAATTGAGTGCGTATTGTGTCGCATTTTTTGGTTCATGGTTTTCATATGGTGTAAAACACTTTACATTCGAGGAGAGATGGAGCAGGATATATGAGAGTGTTTTGAAGTAAATGTCCTTCAGATTTGATATTCGCTCCACACACTCGGGAAACAGGACTGGAGTGCTGCTCTTGTTATAACTCATCGCTAGTGGATAACTACCGTCTCCTCCGGTTTTTAATTTCAGATCAAATGCACGGATTGCCAGTCTTTTCATTATGCCAACCAATGCAAACGAAGATTTAGCTAAATTATCGATTACGTTATTTATGATACCTTACGTAACCTTATGTCAGTCTAACTGAGCCCGACAGCAGTGAAATGAATCAATTGAATATATGTCATATCATTCATAAACATTCCGCAAAATCAGTTTTCAACTGTTCATGTCTCACTGGTTAGGAGCTTGCCCATTTTCGATAAGTTACCATATTATGTTATGATTATGATTATGATATGGTCCGTGCCTTGATCAGCTGCGATTATCCCAGTTTGACCCACCAATAGTACTTGACGTGTAGGCCTTTTTAGCTTTAAACTCTGTAGCTCAGTGGTGACGTTTAGTGCTCAACAGGAAAGTGCATCATTTGGGACTCCATCATTTCACTCATTAGCCTCAAAATAATTAAACAACTGTTTAACGGTCTTTGTTGACTATCTCAAGAAGTATTCCAGCGCTTTGATCAAATGAATAACATACAATAAAGGTAATATTCATTGGTTAGGCTATTAAGATGGTTCCAAAAGAATTTTAGAAATAAAGCAAACAGTATTGTTGAACAAAAAAACAATGAGAAAGATATCAATGTTGTTTTGATTAAGATATTCACAGGAGTTCTTGTACTAATCATTTTCACCCACCACCTTGATTTAATAAAACAGCAGGATTAATACCTATGCCTAGCGATATTGTAACTGGATATGTTTTGCCTCCTTACTCTTTTGTTTTGACGGTAGTTTAGTGTGGCATCCTCCGATCCTAAATATCCTTATTTGTCTGTAATTTGCAAGGTCACAGATGCAGCCAAACAAAGTTAGATGCATTTCGTGTTCTCATGAATTTCCTTTGCTTTCCATCATAATTGTGTAATGGGAAGTAAATAAAATGTGCTTTAGGTGAGCGTATCATCTATGTAAATATGAGGAATGGTTCAGCTCATTCAGTGAAGATGCATCCAATTACCGCCTCTAATAAATCTCGCACATAATGGAAAAATATTCCACAACATTTTAGTTACTAAAAGTATATATTCTCCAAGTTGTCAGTTCCAACTAGCTGAATTGGAACACAGATCACAAGGGTGCATTCAACTATTACAAGACCACCCTTTGCATCTAGCCAAACAATATTATACATAGTATGGAGCAAACCGGAAGTTCCCTTTCGATACTATTTTGTGTCAGATTATTAAAAGCGATGATTCCAGACTCTGAAGTAAGTGGTTTGCTGACTTGTGGTTAATAAGTAACACCAAAGACATAAAGGAAAGATATATTTGTGCAACCAGTTATTTCATGACAACCACTGAAGAATAAAAGTGTATACTTTCAACCTAAGGTCTCTTCACCCCAATAGTCGCGGCAGGGGCGTGAGTAAATATCACAGTTGAGCAATCAAGCACTATGAGCCTATTTGGTAGTTATCTGAATTCACTCACTAAACAAAAACGTAATCGGTCTCTCTGAACCGAGCCTACTAAAGTGGCACTGATAATTGTGTAGCTCATTTAAGTGAAGGGGAAATAACATGCATATGATCCGATTTAATTGCCAATAAATGATTAAACTTTGGTTACTGATTATAAATGCTGGGGGTATAGCAGTCCGGTGTCAGTTAGACGCTATCTACGCACAGATAGTTGCATAAATCGCAATGCATCAATTCCAATCTTTCTTTTGAATTATAAGTAGATTCAGAAAAGTTATAGTGTGCCTGTGAATCACAGGTTATCTGAACCCAAAAAATAATCCATTTTTGTTCAAATACCACAATCTATTATTGTATTCAAAGAGTAGAAAGGGTAACGTGTAACATAATACCTCGTAATAATAATATTCGGAGAAAGAACAACAATCCAGTGTGGATAATTTTGGTCCGAATATATGCAAATCATATTTATAGTGTTCAGGTATTTTGAGTAATAACAAATTAACTTCCTGAGGAAAATTGCTTTTGGGTATTGTTAAAAGTTATGGAAAGTGTTACTGCAAACGAGCTGCAAAACTGATGTATCTACTAATTACGATAGGTATTACAATGAGAAATGTCTCACTTTGAGCAAATGATACGAATCTAGCGAGGTAGTATTATTTAGATGGTGAACGTATGGATTAGCCCATTCGGTTTTCCACAAGCATCAGGTTGATGGTGTTCTGTTATCCAATATTTGAATGCATATAAATTCTACCGCGTTTATATACATTCAAACAGTGGAGAATTAACGATCTCTCAAGGATGGAAGCCCACACAGAACATCATCAACAGTGCCTGATGCTTGTGAAAAACCGAATGGGCTAATCCAAACATCCACAATCTAAATGGATTGAGCCATTCGCACGAGGTGATAAACGTCGACCGTGTAGCTCAACGGTAAGGGTTTGAAGTCTTGACCCAAATGTTTGCGGTTCGAGTCCTGACAGAGACACAAAATGTACCCTATGTTGACGAGTCCCAAATAGGACGAAATCGCTGTCCGGTGCTCTTTGTCGGTTATCACAAACATTTCCACCGATTTTAAAAGGTACTAATGATCTTCATCAGCCCTGGAGATAAACATAAATTTGCTGTTGAAGATAAAGTTTACGTATTCAACGCAGACTTTTCTAGCGAATTTAACCACCAAGTTGATTGGTTCCCTCACGTTTCAGGTACATTCAAGATTACCCAACTGGTCGAGCTAAGAATGAAACTGCCAACGATTTGCGTATTGATGCTTATCCTTGTTGTCTTTTAAAAGAGCAGACGGAGGAAGTACTTTCGACTCCAAAAGGAATATGATTCAAACTGCGATTGTACTCAGTGGGTAGTTTGTCACGATTTATGCAAACCTGCAATTTACAGGGGATAAAATTTTCAATATTTGAATGTAATTCAAAGGCAAACAAAACGGAAAGTAAACCATATCGCAATGTCTAGAACAATTTTTCTGCATCTCTACATGGTACATATAGCAGAAAACGCAATTTTTATATAAGGCTCTTTCAAAGTCACAAAGTTAACCTGGGAATATATTGTCGAGAAGGGATTAAAAGAAGGACCATTCTACCCTGGAAATGTTTGGTTACCATAACGTTTTTTCCCACTGGTACTCAGGGGTTTCATAGGTTAATATCAATCCCCTCAGTTAAACCTAGCAATATTCCCGTTTGTGACCGGTGGACGACCCAGAATGTGGTATTCCGATCAACTTGTAGTTGCGTCAACAGAAGA
Organism: Echinostoma caproni; assembly: GCA_900618425.1. Classification (NCBI taxonomy): domain Eukaryota; kingdom Metazoa; phylum Platyhelminthes; class Trematoda; order Plagiorchiida; family Echinostomatidae; genus Echinostoma; species Echinostoma caproni. Next base: position 163,842 of record UZAN01039378.1, on the reverse strand, counting down.
TGTCGAGATATAGCTGACGACGATATATATTACTTCTATCCGTCGTTTCTATGCAACGAACTTCACTTTGATTTTCATCTGAAATTGAACCTAGAGTTGTGAACACGTTTGTTTTTTTAGATTAAGTTACCTATGTGAACAGAAGTAAAATTCACAAAGACCTGAATGTGAAATGTTTGTTTCTTTGATCTATGAGTTAGCTGGAGGCGCAGGCTGCGAGACAGGCCAGGAATGCTTGAACGTCTACTGAAATTGTTTTTCGGGAAACTGAAAGAAGTTTGACTAAACATTCCCACAGTCTCGATGCTGAGTATCACCCCACAGCAAACCTACCTTGATAATTGATTGCAAAAGTAGCCCAGGATTGTAAAGCTTTGAGCACCTTCACAGTGAGATTTCTTTAACTTAGATGTGAAACCACTACACTGAAGAACAATGCAATCTGTTTCGTGTTTAGTCTGGTATATAGCGTACTTAAATTCATTTAGACGGTCACCTTAACTTGCGGTCCATACACGTTATTTCACAGGATAAAGTAAATGAGTGTACACAGAATAGGACCACAGAAGTGACACTTACTCCTCTGTACTTAGCGGTTCACCATAGCTTCAGTTAAGTCTCTGTTTGTTGTTTAATAGCTTTACAAATCTGGGATCCCATTTTTACCTGACTTCTAATGGCAATATGGTTCGAGGGACACATAAGTGTGTGAAAGAAAGGAGTACTAACATAAGCTTTTGTATTATGACTTGACTTGAAAATTTCGTTTGATGTTAGTTTATTATGCGTGGACATTGACTATGAAATAACAAAACAATAATTCTGAGGCGCTTAACCAGCGCAGGGATTTTCCTTGCTTTAAGATATCATTGAAGCGATTTTATTATAACCTGGTTGCATCATTCACTTTTCTGTTGCAATGTAAGCTTTATTGGCCAATGGTCCAGTAAGTCCAATTGTCTTCAGCAAATATAATGGAAGCATACGTTGAGCGTTTAATAAAAAGCTTCATTATACGATGAATATTGTCGTGTACAGAGCAATAAATTAGTCGTGGTTTAGTAATTATCAGCCGTGTTTCTCCTATTTCTTCAAACACTGATCAAAAATTGTGCAATTGGGATATCACTTCATGTGAGAATTTCACCCATAAGATATTCATTGACCCCAGTTATCCGCACAATCCCGATTTATTTTCTTGCCGTTTCCACGCCTTAACCCGATACAATTGTCACTGCTTGCCATCCGGGCATTCTCATTTGTCGCAATTCAACGGTTCCCTGTCTGGCTCATGTTCTCACTGACACTGAAGATGCGCAACAAAATACCTTTAAACCCACAAAGGTGAAAACCTGTTTCAATTTTGTCATGCTTATATATGAATTTTCATGTCATTTTTTATCCCATTGTGATAACATTTTCAACTGACATGTAGGCACAGTTACCTGCGCAATTCATTTATAATACAATAAAAATACAATACAATACAACGTCCAGGAGCACTATACACATGATTCGACCCGAATGGGTTTCATCAGGAAAGTGAATTATGTGACCCAATGTAGGATATAACCTTTAACCTTATTTATATATGTGTGTTTATATGTATATATGTCAATATTGGAACGGTGCCTAGAGAGGTAGGATGTTGCAAAAAAAGTTGTTCAGTTTGATGGAATGATTCCAGGAAACCACATATTTGGAGCACAAGAATGTCCTTCCTTAATCAAGTATTTATATAACCCTTTTTGATTCATGATTCATTACGTCCGGTTAGTTCTATTTTAATGGATTGGTGATCAATAGATAAGCAAAAAGTGAATATTGATCTCAATATTAAAAATGCGTTCACATTGTGTATTATTAAACCGAAATTTGTCAGAAGCCCAACGAGTGGATGATTTTCTGAAAGGTTAAAAATACATATTTCCATTACTTAAAACCGATAAACACCGTAAACTTCCATTACTGAGTGAATTGACACGATTATGTGGGAAATATCTATTAAGGATCGCAGATTGGTACTCACCGGTACTCTCACCTGTTCCCCGAGAGATTAACCTCTCTCTACGGATTCCATTGGCTTCTTACGTTGGACGCAGTGAAAATTGAATATTGTTGCATGCTCAAACCATTGTAGGACTACGATAGGAATCTGCATGTTCACTTGGCGAATTTATTTAGACTGTTTTCGAACAAGAGCTTACACGGTAAACGACAAAAACCGGCGCTATGATTGTAGCGAAATTATTCTTATGTGAATTTCCGTACTGCTGTAGTAGCAAACTAGATGAAATGGTTGAGGGCATTTTAATGACTTGAAAAATAAGCGATGTTTAGATTTTATTGCATAATTGTTTGACCCTGTTAGCCTACATCGTTTGCTAAATCAATATAAATTATGTCAAGCTTTTACCGTTTCCCTTTTTCTTATTTTTGGCAACGGCATACAAAGCTTTGCACCAAATATTGGCAATGGATTCATTAAATCGTGGTATTTGCGAAATCTGGGCATTTGCTTGTGAAATGACAACACAACGTAACTATTCTTTTCAAAATTTATGCACACTGTGTTTTCGAGAAGTCACTGCATGTTACGGAAGTGAAAATAAAAATCCGTTTCACGATTGTCAATCTTTATGTTTTGCTGAATGATCGGTTCTTTCATTGTCGATATACCGTCTCCCAGGACATGCCTTTTTGCAGGGTAAATTTCGAAGTTTGGAGAAATTTGCACCTTTTACGCCAATTTCGGAAGTTGGGGAATTAAATTCTATTTGACTGCTGCGTTCGATTGTTTGCTTACTTCGATTGCATTTGATTCTCAAATATCTGGCACAGTTTATGAAAAGGCAAATGAATGAACAGAAACCGACAATGTTGAGAATCATTTGCTGGCTGTTTACAATGATTCAGTTGGCTTTATTTTGGTCCCACGGAATAAATGTCTGACATTAAAATGACTGACCTCATAACTCAGGCCATCGTGAAGAAAAATGCCCATATTTCACCTCAAATTGGAAATTTCCCGCAGACCGTAATCAGAGATAGCAAGTCACGAAATGGAGAGGGCAATTTCCTTCGCCAGCCCCATTGATATAAAACGACGTGAGGGTATATTAGTGACATCCAAGCAAATGGTATGCACGATCTGGTGACTGGTGTTTTTTTACTGTTTTATAGACATTTGTATGCAGAATGTAAACACCGTATGAGAAGCCGACCGGTTCAAATCGGGGAGTTGGACTGTACAGAACATCGGATAGAACGCATCTGTGAATAACTGCCTTTGTCTTTTGTCTGTTACTTCACAGTTTCAGTCTTTGTAGTTTTGTTACTCAGTTCTACCTGTGACATGTTTAACTCAATTTGCATCTGTGGTGTATCTCAACGGTTTTAGAGACCCTGGTCTGGGGTGATCATAGGGAAGTCAATAGAACACGTGAGGTGAAAAAAGAATACATTTTGGTCAATTAACGATCGGATGCAGTTCGTAATGTTCCTGCAACGAGGGGTATGAAAACTTGCGAATACTTTACAAGAAAGCAGAAAATATCAAACAGAAGCTACACTGTTGACCATTTATTGAGAATTTTTCGGTTTGTTTGCCAACAGAACATTCCTACTTGAATCTTGAACATTGATAAGAAAATGATCCATTTACTCAGCTGAAAATAAAGCCTATTCATAATATGTTTGGGATACTCTAGGAAAACCCAACAAATGACCTCGTTTTGTTAGTTTCTTCATTTCACTTCACTTGAAATAAAGATCGAAAATAGAGCAGTATTTACAACATCTCACAGACAATAAAGAGAAACTTTACTTTTTATTGAAAACCTACAGGGTTCAATGCATTTTGCTCACGGAATCGAGCCGTAGAACTGGTTGCCCGTATAAATGTAAGTCATCTACATGAACACACTGATTACTGATATATTGACCGTTTTTGCATAATTTCAAAATCAGATTAACTTATTTTATTTTTAAATGGTTTAAAGAACAAAATATTTGCCGTGATAATTTACCGCAAAAATGTTTTGGTTATTTAACCAGCTTCTATAGGTTGGTTTTCCAATGATTCCTGCAAAGAAAGTTACAATGGAAACAATTGAAATGTTTCTTATATTGACACACTCTGTTAGTGTTTCATCTTTACTGATTTAATACCACCGCCTATGTCTTGTGCCTAATTGATTGGGACGTAAATAAATGATCTTCCTATATGCATATTGCCATCGCGAACTAACTGCAGTGAAACATATTACACAATTATTTTGACTATATGAACTAAACACTGCAACAAGATTACACGTATTCTACTGATGTCAGTTTCTTGGTCGATATATGCAGTTTGTTTCTGTAGCAACTAGGGCTTCTGAAATCAATTGAACATCTATAAAATTAAGAGCATAAACGGTCAATTAACTGCTCATGAAACGGGAACCATTAACTTGCACCATGCTACATTATCTCCTGAATTAGTACCTACTGAATTGTCCGAGATAAAAGTAACGGATCCACACAAAAAATGAACATCTACAGATGAAGAGTAAACAGAGGAAATTGGTTGGATAACATGCGTACATCCAAGCCTTTTAACTTTAAAACAGATCACATTAGAAGCAGTTACGTTTGACTGGAGGCGCAAGAGCGTGTATAAATGTCACACGACTGTGAAATGTAAGTGGGAACGAGTAAGCAAAACACCTCAGACGAACTGCAATTACAAATCTCGTTAGCACTCAGCATCACTAAATGGCAAATAAGCAAAACATTTGGCTTACCGTACTTGAAGCTGAATCTAGTAGAGCCCCATCATAAGCGGTGTCTGGTTGAGCTAAAAGCAAAACCAGAGAGAATTCTGGTAATCCTGTTCAGATAAAGTTACGCCTGGGCAACTGGAGCATATACAAATTTTTCACAGGTATGCAGAGAGTACTAACCAGATATTGATTTAGTCAAAACATATTTACGCATAACTCTCAGTTCATCTGGTGAATCATACATAAGGGATTTACTTGATTTAAGTTCACGCTCTTCGGAGCTCAACAGAAGGACGTATTACTCTCTGGAATTCAAACTCCTGCCCCATTGTCTGTCTGCTTTTCGTCCAATGCAGCTTCATTAATAGTCAATAAATTCGCGTTTTCCCAATAATGACGGAGAATGTAACGGCAGCAGTCTGGAAACTCCAATAGGTTCATAAAGAAGTAAACATGAAGGTAATTTATCTTTAAAAAGTGGAAATATCTCATCAACAGGAGTTCCTTATGCTAATATCATTTTGCACTACACACATTTCTGTATGATGAAAAGGAGACGTAGAGAATTCCGTAGTCCCGAAGACCTGCTATAAGTGATGAACATCGGTATCATGCGGGGCCTTTGAAATTGGCCGTCTCATTTTTTTTGTTATCACCGGAGCTTTTGTATTTTCATCACAGACAACCTCTAGATATATTTTTAACATCGATCACTACCATTACTACAACGAGCTCAGTTTAATTTTCGTACGAGTATCCGTGGAATATATCAACAAACCGTTCGTATGTGTTTTTTCTTGTTTTCTGAGAAGCAGGGTTATACTAATCCCCAGAAATTTACATGGCAAACGGAAAAATTATCGCGCTGACTGGAAAGTTGCAATTGAGCACCGAAACATGAGGAGTATTGGTTTTCCGGTCATTTTGTCGTCGAATGTCTGCTCAATTCTTTCTAAGCTATCGGACATCGGTCTTCTGATTCACTACGGTGAGTACTCCAAAAGTTGTGTGCTATTTTTCCAAAAATCTTGGTTACGAGAATCCGTCAAGGACGAATTGGTTCAGATCAAAGGCTTCCAATTATTTCGAGCAGATAAACCTCAATGGAGGAAAACTAAAGATGCAGGCGTCATCACTTATGTGCGCCGATTGTGGTGTAACTTCACCAAATGCATATTCACTCACTGCACACAAAACATTTCTTGTACTTCTGTAGAATGTAAAGGACGTTTTCTCCTGCGTCACTCTCCGATAAACTCAAATAAACGGACTGTCAAATATGTCAGCTTTCACTTCAGAAACGAGTTTACCCATCTCATTCAATTATATGCTGACACTGTGCCAGGAAAAAATCCTGCCGTCAGCTACGTAACGGACTGAGGATGCTCTGTGGTCGTTCAACTTTACCTACTAGAGTCTCATGCGATATCAATGAGCTCCACAAATGTTATCCTTCAGTGAAAAACGTTATGCAAGCTTTACCGAGTCCAAACACCACGTCACTTGATTTTTACCTTCCTGTGTCTGTCACAGCAGAGCAAGTGTTAAAGTAATGTCAATGGAAATAAATCCGCTGGTCCTCATGGGTTATCTCCACAGGTCCTTAAAACTTGTGCAAAGCACCTCACACAAACCGTTTCATTTATCTTTAATACATGTCTGTCAGAAGGAAGACTAGTTAACACATCGCGTGATGTTCGCATCAATCCAGTACCTAAGAAAGAAAAGGGTAAGTTTCCGCTCATTGCCTCATCTTCAGTGTTACTTAAGACTTTTGAGTGTATTATTATTAAGCACATATCCTCTAATCTTGATTTTTGTGATTCCAATCAGTTTGCTTGTTGTAAGCGTCGCTCTACTTTAGATGCTGTTGCTTGTCTTATACATTCTATTTTATCCACTATAGACCAAAAACACAAAATTGTTCACGTTTCTTTCTTGAACTAAACGAACGCGTTTAACTCTGTGAACAGAAACATCCTATTGACACTGTTACGGCAAAATAAACTGCCGTCGCATCTTTTGGATTGGATGCACGACTATTTTACCGGCCGACGCCAATTCACTTGTCTCAATGGCATTAGATCTTCTACTGTTACTGTAAACTAGGGTGTAATGCAGAGAGCAAGTTTATCCCATTTTCCACTCTCGTTTTATATCCAAAATTTGCCAATCACTCCAAATGTTTTCGCTTTCAAATATGACGATGACATAGTGGTTGGTGGTGCATCTCATAACAACAACCCTTCAACTAACCCCCTTCAATCAGCCATAAGTTCAAGTTCTGATGTTAACCTTTCTTTGAATCCTAATAAATGCATTGCAGTTTTGTTTTCCATTGACCATAGGCCATCCACTTTTTCTGCACCATCTGTTCCCAATATTTTGATCAATAACGTAAACGTTGCAAGGTTAAAACACTTCAAATATCTTGGATGTTTTGTGTCTGTTAACCCCAAACGGTCCGATCACGTAGAATAAACATTTCTTAGGGTCAGCAAGTTGGCCTTTTTATATTTCACGCCTTCGGCATTTGACTTATTATTTCTCATGCGCTTTATGCCATTGGACCTACTGCTCTCCCGTTATCTTTCCTGGTCTGCTGTCTAACGATTTCATATTAATTAGGCGCTCTCTGAAAAGCATCTCTAGATATAGAGCTGTATCTTATGAGGAGCTGGTTGATTCCATTGTCAACCAATACCTTAATGCGTGTAACCGTCTGTGATTCCATCTTGTCCGATGTGTTACATCCATTACACACAGCTCTATATAGCTCCATTTCAACTTCTGTCACTCGCAATTAATTTAAACCTTTATATACTCGTACCACTGCTTTTCACAAATACCGTTGTACCTTACCTTTTAGGAACTTATACTTAGTCTAATGTAAATTTCTACGTTGGCATATTTCTTATTTTCTTACGCGTTCTCGGTGTGTGATTCATTATCATCTCAGTAACTATTTGGCATTCTGTTAAGCTCATTTTAAAAGCACGTATGCCAAAGCAAAAGCGACAACCTTCTTTTCACTGAAAATTCTGTCCACATTGGATGAATAATGTGCAATCTTGACTTGACTTGAGTGCAAAACACATAAGATACAAGTGTTATAAACATTCAAGGTGGCTAATAAATATTCTCTTCTACCTTTCTATGGTTTTGCATCCAATTTGTCGGGTTGTTTGGATTATGGTCCCCATTACCGCTGATTACCGTATGATAAGAACACAAGACACAGAACTGGTCATTGCTATGGCACATTTTAATTTCACGTTGCTTCAGATAATGAGCCAAAGTAAGGTTCTATTTTTGTACGGGTAGGTTGCTTCTGGGTGCAAAATCTGCTTGTTGATATAACTGAAACATGAATATAAGGAGCGTTGTGTTTGCCGTAAAAACGGAATTCAGTACCCGAAATTTTATCAGAATGGAGCAGAAAAGCATAGCGATAACAATATATTAAAAGACAGCTGAATTATAGGTTACGCATGAAAAAAGGAAAGCATGTGCATGCAAGCACCGGATCGGGGCACGTCCAGTTATTTTGATTGGCCCACGTTTTCCATGGGAACAACAGCCACATGAGCATGTTGCTTCGCGGAATGTAATGCGTGCGGCATGGAATTTGCCGTCCACATTACGCGTATGAGTGCAGGGATTAATAATATATGTATCCTTCACGCTTCATTCTGTCAGTAACCGCAACTGATTGACAGGCGCAGCGTTCAGGAAATGGTTTGATTGATCAGAAGAGATTATGACCTGTTTATTGGATAAACACAAGAAATGTTGTTCCAGTTAACAAAGCACCAATCCCGTATATGTTCACTGTGATCTGTTGTTTGGTTGTGTAATTCGTTCGAACTAGTAGCACATAAACGTAGGCACTTGGTATTAAATAATTAATGACACTTCATTTAGCTAATCCATCAGTTAACGAATTCCGGAATATGTCACAAACCAAACGATTTGATGGGCTCGGGGACTTTTGGAATGCTCCCAGTTATGATTAGGTAGCTTATACAAAGATCATCATACCAATTGAACACATCAATGTAAGTGATGGTAAAGTTAAAAGCGCAGTTGATCATGATTCCTTCAGAATTCATGGTGATTGTTCACCATCAGCAATGATTAAGAAAATTTAATAACCATCGTTTGTTCAGTAAAGTATTTTACGATCACATTACGCAAAGGATGGTCGTTTCAAACGAAAAATGAATATTTGCCCTTCACCTTCTGTTTCAACTAAATCACGGTTGAGCTTGGTATGATTTTTCATGCTAACGGAAAATTACCCTATCAAATCGTTTTCTTTCGAAATTATACATTATCTAACGGTTTGTATTTCTTCTATCCGAATTATGAAGAGCATTCACCTAAAATGCCCCTGTGATGTATCTGTGTATACGCTGTCATTTCATATTCAAGATTACGGCATCAGTACTCACATTGGGTGGAGTCGATATGTGGTAGGTTTTGTACAGACAACTGTGTAGTATTCATGAAATTGCACTGCATTTCACCATTTATCCGAACTTTGCACTCCAAGTAATCTGCCATATGCGTACGTGGTTTGTTGTTTATGCTCAAAATGTGTCGCGAACACTGTCAATGTGAACGCAGTGTTGTAATCTATTTTATGCAACCTGAACTACCCGTGATTGCATGATTGCAAGCAGAAATTCAAACATGGACGGAGAACCGGCTCAAATAAACAATGGGTTTGCGTGGAATTCATTACGTAATCCTAACGTCTACGGTTAGTATTTATTGCTTTTCAGTGAAATGCATCCACTGTGCTTCATAAAACAAATTTTTAATGTCTTTATTCAGTAAACGCCCACGGTTATGGACAACAAGTGAAGTCTTTAGGGGTTTTTGTAGTTACTGTGTCAGTTGCATTTATGTACAGCAGCCACGAGAGCTGGGAGCATACTACTGGAAGAGACTCCGGGGTTTTCGTTATAAATTCCGGACTATTAGTTAGGGCGAGTGAAATTGATCGATCACTGTCTCCGTGGTACATCAAATTAAGGTGATGCTCACACAGTTAGGAAAGCAATAAGATGACTGATTCAATTGACAGCTAAATAGGGAACAGTATACAATCGGCCGATTTAGACTGATCAAAGCTTAATGAATTGTGACAATAAAAGGAAAATTTGATGAAGACAATATGTAACCCTCATAGGCCTTTTGGGCTACAGACTGATCAAAATCTGAGTGACTTTAAGTGGTACTCATAGGTTCAACCAAAGTGACTTGATTATGAAACCCTCGAAACGAGAATCCCCTCCATTGTGTATTATTATGAAATTCAACGATCCATGTGACAATTTTTCTTCTGGATACTTTCGGTTAAACCTTAGTCATTCATTTTCCTTCGAAAACAATAAATACCACTCTAGCGATACAGAGCCGAAACTGCGATTTAATTGTACAACATTTCTAAATTAAGGCTCAAAAATATAATAATCAAAACATTTTGGCGTAGCGCTGAATCTCGCGCGTTTATGGCATGACGCCAGTGGGGTGTGTACTAACATAATCATTAAACAAAACAAGGGACTTTCTTAAAGTACGTTACATATCACGTCAAAGGCTTACTGCATCAATAAATAAGACTAGCTTTTCAGTGTGAACAATATTTAAAATGTTATTTATTAGCCAAGATTGATATGATAAATTACTGATTTGTTTCGCATACAAATTTCGTATTATCCTATAGAAATGGTTTGGAGAATTCTTTCTTACAGTTTACTTCTTCTGAGTTGATCTTTTATGTGTAAAAATATAACGATTGTATTTACCTCTGAATGGATGGAACTCCTCGTTTTGGACGAATTCTTGGGTGAAGGACCATCTTAATCGGTGGTCGTAGAAAGATTCATCATTTCGTATTACCTCTAATGTCCAGACACTTGGACGAGGGACGATCAAATTTTCAATGACAAGATGATAGACATTAGTGTTATACTTTCACTCAAAGTATAACATAGTCCGGAGGACCCAAAGAACATTAGAAAATACCAGCCTATCTAAAAATCAGTAAACGCTGACTCCTCTGTGAAACCTTCAGTTTCTTTTGAAAACTACCCAAAACTCTGATTGTTTGAAGATGGAAGAATGACCAGAACAATGATGATAATTTTAGATTTGGCTTTGCTAAAACAAAAGCCGCCCAAAAAAGTATTGATCAGTTTATTATTTCACTGCGAATGATTCCAACGCCCCACGAGCACCTTCAGTGAGCTAACGTTTATTTGGTACTTGCAAAATAGAAATGTGCAGCTTGATTCTCTACTCGTGTCAATTGGGTTTGACCAAAGGTAAATCAGTGACAAACCCAGCGTGAGCATTCTTTTCATCATCAACATAAAATTTGTTTTATCATCTTTTATTTAACTTTCTTAGTGTGGTTCGTCCTGAAGAAATCAACTTCAAGGACCCTCTTACCAACTGTATAGTAGATAGCTAGACACGTTTGTCAGGTTTCCATCTTCGGATATGCAACTTATATTAAAGTACTCCTTTTTACCCGAAATGCAAAATCCGTGAAAAGCCATTCTGTTTTCTGTATTTCCGACAAGTTACTTTACTTTCCAAAGGATCACATACTGGTCCTTACGTTAATCTTCCTACAAACATCAACCTTCTATGATGGAGTTCATTGGTTTTACTGTGAGGACCTTACTGCGTTATCGAATAGATGGGAAATATGACCGCGATATGGTTCAATTGCCTTTGCACGAAACGACAAAAGGAGAAGTTTATCTGATGAAATGATCGTGCTCTCAAGCCTTCCGATGTGTCTTGGAATACATAGAAGATTATGTTCGTGGATTACGTTACAGTCTTACGTAAATCAAATCCTTTACTGAAAGCTACCAATCAGTTGTGTGTTAAATTACCAAGAATATACTTGAGTGTCGAAGGCAGACTATTCTTCGAAGGCTCCAAAAGCCGCAGTATGCTTGGGAGTGGGTGTCTGGGGTTGCAGCTGGTCACCCTTCCCTTGAACCTGCCAAAATACTCCCATAAGATCAAGCGTCTCAAATAGCCTCTGTTGAGGAAGCCCTACTCACTACCTTCTCGCGACGGTGTTTTCTCACCAAGGAGAAAGGACGAAAAGCCCGTGTCCGGGGTTATAACCGGGTTGGTGGATCACTGGTAGCTCACCCAGGGGAGTTGGCCAAAAGCCCTGATTCCAAACCAATCACGAGGGGACCTACGAACCATACACAACCTCCTGGTTGTGGCAGTGATCACCGGCTCGATTGGACATCGAAGTATTTTGGGCACCTTGGACGTTTGAACCCGTACAAATGGCGTATGATTCGATGAACTGAACACAAAGGATTGCGGTTTTTGCACACCACATCGCTGCCTTGCAGGTCAGATCCTAGCTCATCGAAGACTCCGGTTGTGGCTTCCTCAAGAAAATTCATCTGCCTTGTCCTGGGCAACCTAACAGTATTCAGCCTAAGTGCAAATGATGGAACGTTTTCTTTTTCACGAAGAATATTGTACAGTGATTTGTTTGGCGCAGTCTAGGGGCACATTTGTGTGAAAATAGCTCAGCTCGTTGGGCGTGCGCGAACAAAGCGTAGGTGGCGTCCATGCATGGGTTCGAATCCTGCAGAGGCCACTGAACTTTTCATAATCGACAGAATAACTTCAAATCTGCCAAAACAACCATTTGCACAATGAAACTTGTCTTAGAAGCTCATTAGGTGGACTCCGGTGAATTCTAAGGAAAACCTCTCGGNTCGGGACAGTCAGCTAACACGCTAGTTGAAGGATGCCATATTCCTTTGGAAGTTGAACGGGTAATTTGGATGTGAAAAGATCAGTGCTATCGATGTGGCCTCGTAGCTCAGTTGGTTGAGCGTGCGCGTACAATGAGTAGGCGGCGTCCATGCGTGGGTTCGAATCCCACTGAGGCTATTGAACTTTTCACAATCGATATAATAACTTCAAATCTCCCAAAACAACCATTTGCAGAATATATATTCTTCGAAACGACGAAATGCCAGACAAACTACCAGAGGATGTCATCGCTTCATAGGACAAATTATCGGGCAATTCTATGAGTGCGCACGTTGCCCGTTTCATATCCGAATTTTACCTGCATTGCTATACACTAAAATATTTGTCCTGCAGTTGATTATGCAGAGAGGTAAACATCACACAACCTCCCAGTAAAAAGTCAATCTTTGGTTGACGAAATTCACAACGAAGTCAAATCCGATAAATTAGCTTGAAGAGAAGCAAAAAGTATTTTTGCTTCAGTTTAACTTTATTGTCCATACCAAAATATACTCAATGGTGTTGTCATTAAGAAAATAAATAATGTAGTAAATAGTTGCTCTTCGTGCAGTCGAATATTGGGTAGCATTTTTCAACAGTTCACCAAACATAATCTAGATTGTGATATGCATCAGACAGAACAAAATCAGTCGGTGCATAGTCAGCAATAATTTCATCTTCCGAGAAGTAAGAACACGATGAAATAAACTGTAAGACATTATAACGACTGATAACTTAATGAGTTTACTTAGCTTATTAGATTTCTGTTTGACTACAGAGAATGACCCTGAATTCAATCATGTTTGTGCTATACATCAATAATTATTCGAGAATAAAGAGTGATAACTAGACAGTAAGGCATCAAAGAGTAAAATGCATAACCGTAAAGTCTGTTAAAAGATTTACCTTTCAGAAACCTCTAAACATGAGAAAACCATTAACAGATGATACGTTGAATTCACGTATTTTTCCAGCTGAATTAAATAGTGTTAAATAGTTAGTGTTAAATAGTGTGTGGTCTCTTATCTGGGGCTGGCCCGGTGTCAATGTCACCAAATCATCACCCTAGAGGACGCGTGTTCAAATGAAACCACCACTGCTTGACGCCCTACTATTTTAGTCCTTTGATTAACAGCTACTCTTTTTATAAAACTTGTACCATTTATATTCAGTAAAAGGAAGGAAAAAGAAAAAAAAGCGAAAGATAAAACTGCAAGTACATCAAGCTAACGGAACACGATGTAGAAGTCTCTGTACAATCGTGCTACCTCATGGTCACATTTCCGAGACCCAATACAAAGAATTGAAACCAATGGGAAAGGAAACATCCCAGATGAGATGTTCACCAAAAATGCACAAACGTGGGACTCCACTCAAACCAATTCTGTGCATGCAAAATTTGCCTAATCACAAGGTTGCCCTTGATCCCATTCGTAAGTTTGTCATGCCTCATTGTGTGAAAGACTCTTTTGAATTCTCTAATATTTTGGAAAACATGACTATATCCCGACAGAGAATGTTTTCCATAGATGTGGATTCACTTTCCACCAATGCACCACTTTACCAAACAATTGATGTTTTGTGTGATTATATTTCTTCAAACAATTTCCCCGGTTATCTTCCTCTTGAATATTCAAAAGAACTTATTCTTATTTGTACACAAAACATTCGTTTTGAGTTTGCAGGGATTACATGCAAACAGATCGATGGTATGGCAATGGGCATTCCATTGGGTCCCATTTTTGCAGATGTGTTTCTACGAATGATTGAGAAAAAAAACTAACTGATAATATTTTCAAGTCCACCCTGTACAAACGATATGTAGGCAATATTTTTATTCTTACTGATGAAGAACATTTTAAAACACTTTTACATGATTTTAACTCAGTCCATCCACATCTCTCTATATCTCACGAAGTAGAAACCAACAACAACCTAGCTTAAGGAGGCAAATAAATGAGATATTAAAACTTTCAGTTTACCGAAAACCAACTTAGAATGGCCAATACCTACACTTTTCCAGGTTTTCCCCCATGGCATACAAACTAGGCCTTGTGAGAAACCTATTTTATCGGGCGAGAAACATTTGTTCTCCAGGCACACTAAAGGAAGAAAAATATTTCTTGAGGAGAACACTACTAAACAATGGTTACCCAGAAAGGTTTATAGACATTCACAGTGGACCACAGTGGACAAGCGTAAAAATGGCTTGCAAACCGGTTCTGTATCACACACTGTATACCACTTCACCTGCAGTTGCGGTGACGCATACATAGGCAGAACAAACTTCCAGCTCTCGTAACGGATGGCCGAACATATTCCAAAGTGTTTGGTGAAATTGATGACGCAACCGACAACTGATGGTCAAGCGATTACAAGAAATCCAGGGTCATCTGTTTTAAAATATCTCATCACAACAATACACACGGGTGACCCCAATTCATCTTTCAAACCACTTTTACGTAGTCGCAATGCTAAAATCTTGATAATTAGTGAAGCGCTACTTATTCGGTTACATCACCCCACCGTATGTGCACAAAAGTTTTTGATACAATCAATCCACTTACCGTGAATTTGACTTTCTACTTCCATCTTTAGTAATCTTTGCAGGCTTATACAGGTTCATTCACTATAACTGAATAACCCCATGTGCTATATATATGCTTGTATGCTTTAAGTAAGCGACTGAGAATATTAAACGAAATGTTAACATTTCGCGACATCTGTCTTCCTTCTATATTGCTGAAATGGATAAAGGGGACCCAATACTGCAAAATTATGGGGAACGCAAAAGCAAATATCTCACCTCGCAAATCAGCTACCGGGGTAGTTGGGATGATGAGAGTTCATTGTTATATTGAGCAGTGCAATTTGTGATCACTGATAATTTACCTGTGTATGCGATGAAATATGTTTGTAATACAAAAGCACTATTTCGAATAAGATTCGTGTATTTGGCCAACGACAAGCAACGATTTGAAAGGATTCACAACCTGTGAAACCAAAGTGATACGTCAGCTGTTTGCTCGTGACCGGTATATAAGTAGGTGAGCAATGGAGATATATCAACCGGAACGCAGTACAGTGAATGGCATCAGAATGTTTACGAGTAGAACAACTGATTATATCCTGTCAACTATGAGCGATAACAACTGTGCTTAGATAAGAATGCATTAGATATAATTTAATTTACGGGGTCATTCTAACACAGTTCCCCTTATTTGTAACTACAGGATAGATCAATTTGGAGCAGGCAAGAGGAATACTTTGCGGTGAATAGACACTTCCGATGGTAAAACAAGCAACCATAGATCCTAGCAATAACATTTCGAAAGTATGACCCTATTCCTGTGTGACATCATCAAATGTGTTCAAAAATGCTTTGCCCCAAAATTTTATTTTGATGAAAAAATCAAATAACACCGGTGACCACTTCTTGTTTACTTTTAGCATATAAATTATGGTATAGATCCTGTCGAACAGAACGAAACTGTGACATATTTTAAAGTAAACCAGTGATACATATACATGGCGTGCCACGCTTTACGAGCGTTTATCATTGTGTGCACAACCGATCCTCCTAATGAATGCAGCAGTATTCCACTAAATGACGAATATGACTTTGTCCACAATGGAACAAAATAAGAAGATGAAGATTGCTTACTATTTTAATTCATGAAAATCGTATACCACTTAGATGGTTAGAAAATATTGGTCAAAAAAACGCATTTTCACTGATTATGTCAGACTGCTCGTTGCATTCAGTACTAGAGCAATTTATTCCGTAAAATTGATATTGTGTTAATCAAAAACGAACTTACCCGAAATTTTTGCTGATATTTATCAACAAGGGCCACTAGATCCCACTGTTTTGATGCGCATGTTATGCGCAAGTTCACTGGATTATCACGGCCAAAGAATCCGCTAATGTTTTAACTTGATCGATTACGAATGAAATAACCACTAAATATGGTGGCCCCTTTAGCTTTTAATTCAATGAAATCATTCGGAGATAACGCCAAAAAATGATCTTAAGACCGATCATAAATAAGTCTATTTGATTTTCCAGGTGAATTAATAACTCCAATCCGGATTTATTTGATCTGTAACGGAATTCATAATTTAAACATTATTCAGTTATATGTTGTTACATCTACTAAAAATGGGCTAATATCATTAATTTTCTGAACTCCTTATTATTTGTTTCTCAAACATTTACAGTATTTATAGGGCTTTTAAAACGTAATCCATCAGTACGCGTTTTTAATTCAGATATCAAAATCTATATATTTAGGTATTGATAAAATCGTGGAAGTCCCGTTTATTTGTGCTCGTCTCATTTTGCAATAAAAACACATTTGTTTTTCAAATGCTTATCTCCCAACCCCTCCTCCACGTGCAGTCGTCGATTGATCTCTACAACAAACGATCTATAATATACACATGCATAAGGTATCTCGTTCTATCGGTGTAGAATGGTCATGAATGTATTCAGCAGTTATAGAACAGAACAATGATAACTCCACCCTGTGAGTGCATACTTACACAGGGAAAGAAGGGCAATCCCTGTCTAGGTCACATCGTGTTTTGTTTGATTGTGCGTGTGCGTACGTGAAAAGACAATGCACCACTTTTTGATTGTTTTCCTCTCCTCAAAGTACAAAACAAATTCAACACGCTCCAGTATACCAATTCTACTATACATATTGCCTGTAATTAGCACAACCATATACGGGGGCGTTCTCATCAAACATCAATAGACAGACTAGCCTTGTGCTGAACAAGAGAAAATTGGATATGACAGTTATACTTGATAACAAAGATTGTGTAGAGGACAACAGAACTTTTGAACATGGAGAGTAAATCAGATTTCAGTGCCTCTGTGGTTTACTACGGAAGAAAATCTTTTTATGTCATGAAAAATAGGGCTTCGATGGACTCTTTTTGACTTTATGATAATAGGAGAGGGTGATGTATCAGATTAAAACAATGTAGGTTGATTAACAGTGATTAAGATGTGCGGAGAGTGGTTCTATGTATCTTACTGAAGGTATTCCTGAGCCCATCATAACACGTTTTTGGGTAGTCATTCCAAACTCGTTATAGTAATATTATCGTTATTGGCAAAGTGGGGGAGGGGGATAATGAGGTTGAGTACAAAATCAGAACTCAGTTGATGGTAGCATCTACAGGTGGGAGAGGGATGGGTTTCTAGTTAGTTTTCAAATTCGAACACGAAATGAGTACACAATTTAATTGTGGATTTCAACGAATAGCAACAGTTTTTCATCAAACCATATTTACCACTCAAACATATTTAAGTTAAACTGGAATTAATTTATTCGAATTCGGTAAACACTGCTGCAAATAAAGTGGGTTACTGATATTTACCTCAGTTCATAATAAGGAGTATCCAGCCCACCGTTGAGAAAATCTTATCCCCAAGTAGAGTGGAAATGTATAATTTACATCTGCACTCTGAATGCGCTGTTGGACAGATTTAGGAACGCGATTGATCCATTCAAGCTCTAACTGAAACCATTCGCTTCGAAATAAATGAATACATTGAATATTTTTCGCCAACAAACAGTTTGCACGGTCCTAGCTGTGAGTTTAAATTCTTTGATATTTTTGTTACCTGTATAGAAAATACGCTTTATTTTGTATTGGAACTCTTCATGAACGCGATAGTTTCTCCGTCCCTTTCGCGAGATGCCAGTGGTTAGTACGTTCCTTCTCTCAGCCTCAAACTTTCTGTTGAAAGTCGAGGCCTTTATCGATAAGCTGCGTACCCGCCGTTCAGTATCTTAAGGGAAGTTAAGACTATGATATTTGAACTATTCCATTGAATTTGCACAAACGCAATTCATTTTACACAGGTTCCCTAGTTACCGGCCCAAAATCCCCCTAAGGTTACCCGCTTGCGACATCCAACACGAATGAATTACCAGTATCCTATCGCCGTCCTTTGATTGCCATGAAGAAACCTATTGTAAATTAATTCATTGTCTGTTGTCTGTTGCAAACTTTGGTCCCTTGATCAAATGAAATGAAATTCTAATGGAAACGGCACTGTGCTCAGCAATCAATTCATTTTATGCAAACTGAAAATGTAAACTAAGCCGTTCCCGTTCCGAATGGTGTACTAATTGTTATAAACAAAGTTTGTGCACGTCAGAAAAGAATGATTTCATTTGGTTACATTCTCAGAGCAACCGAACCAAGCCGAAGGAAAAAAAGAAAAAAACAATTATTATGAAGTTCGAGTGAAGCAATTCAGAACGATATGTCACACATAAATTAACGAAAGAAAAGTTTAAAATGTTTCATGTGTTTTCTCTGTTTTATGCAAATCTTGCACGAAACACTAACCACATCACGGGTTGATAAGCTTTTGATGCATGATAATAAAGTATTAATTTGAAAGGACGACATAAAGAGCTTAATTTCAGTAATCGGTTTTTGGAGCAAATACAATTAAGCATTCCATTTCATTTACGATAAATTCATGCACGACAATAATCAGCTGTATTTCTCAATGGCCGGGTAACTAAGCTTTCTCCAATTTTTAACCGACACATTTTTAATGTGTATTAGTGAAAATGTCATGGGACCATGGAACCAAATGATGCTCTCGATTTCTGGTGCAAATTTCGTCTTTGAACTGGATAACAAAATTCATTCGCCATTAATTCTTAAACCACTTACATTCAAAGCAGTCATGCATAATGCTAAAGCAAATTATACACGAACCTGCGCATCGGTAGAGATTCGAAGCTTTCAGTGTCAACTGCCACATTCTGTAGAACAAGCAAAGCCTTTTCGAAGAACGTAATCGCAAACCATATGGATTCACCTGTAGCGCAAACAAAACAGTGGAACAAACTACACAGAAAACACAAATTCCTTCAGTTCAGTGGTAAACTTATTAGCAAGATTATTATCAGTCCACTGCCAATTGATTCATGAATGTACTTTTAACCAGTAATCGTTGCTGGGGTCTTCACCAGCAACCTACACCTCAGTTAAGAATCATCCAAACATTGTTATCTTTCTATTTTCTTTCCGTGAAAATAATTAGGAAAACATTGTCTGACAACCCTGGAGCTGTTTGGCAGTCGGCTTATATACCACCGACGTTCGATTATCTCGTGCTTACGATTGGAAATGCATAAAAGGGAAACCAAAAACCGGTCCTTTCAAATCAATCAATCAATCGCTATATGGAGCATCATTCTACAGCCGTAAACACACTGCATCAGAAGGGGAGTGTATCAAGTTACCAATAACTGGCAATGCCGTAACTATGATCACCAGTTCGGCAAAACCTCTTGCGCAGATCAGATGCAACGAGCCTTGAGTTTGTGAAAAATCTAGCTTCAGCAGAATAGTAATATCTGTAAGGCTCTGTACATGACTTTAAACTGGTAAATGGTAAACGAGAAATAAAGACCTTGAATAAAACCGGGATATAGGACACCAGAACAGTCAGACAAAATCTTCTAGGATAAGGATTTGCAAACGTTGAAGTTTGTGCTCCAACATACTGTCTCAGGAATATATTCACATACCGAAAGCAGCTTGAGTATCTGAAGATGGGCTTACGGTAATAGATAAGACCGAGAAACACACTAGTAGCGTAAAATTTAATTCGGCCAAAACCCAGATCAACACAAAACGTCATATACAATGAATATAGATAAGAAGGTACCTAAACAAAACGCATGAAACATAAGCCGTCTAAACTTCAGAAATATGTTACTTAAGTTTTCGGACCATACGAGTTGATGGCCAAAGATAAGGCAGTGATATTGGAAGAGGATTTTCTATCCATCTGGTTATCTAAAATCAGGTAATTGTCACCTTTCAAAAGATAAAAAGTGACATGATAACCTCTTTAGAGTTTCATGGATGTTTCGTTTGTTCAAACCAATCGAAAACGTTCGTAATACCAGCTTGTGGCATAGTCTGAGATGACAACTGGGGTTGAGATAAAACAAGCATCATATTCTCCGCATTTTTATAAGAAGCAAAATGTTACTCTTTAACACAGAGCTGTCACTGGAAACTGAAAATGGAGATCAATTAGAGCCTTGTTGAACGACTTAGGTGGAGAGCAGTAGTGAAGAAGTAAAGCTTTATAAGCGTGTAACCCGCTGATCATTTGGAAAAGTTGGTCATCTTTTCAATCTTAAGCGACCGAATGCCACTAGAGAAAGCGGTATTGAGTGATATTCTGCCATAAATGTTAATAAAGGCATCATCTTCGTCCAAAACGTATACGCACACAGCACGGCTCTTTCTATCAAGGAAGTAAAAACAGTTGTGAGGGCAAGCAAGGGCATCCGCGGGGACCTCTGAAGAAGGCATAGTCAAAATGCTGTGAGTCATCAAAGTTAACTCATAAGTAGATGTTTAGGTAGTAGCATTTGGGAAATACCAAACCAAATGAGAATCAGGCATTGAGAGGGATCTTTGAAGAGCCTTCTTCATTGCTTCGGTGAATGACTTCACGTCCCATTATTTAAGAATAATTGCCTGCGAAGTGCGATGATCGAACATTTCTGACAATAAGGGGAAAAGGAGGGCAACACATTCCTTCAGGGCCTTCGCTTTTTCGGGGATTCTGTGGGGTCATTTATTGGTGAATGTTTGGAGGGGTAACAATAGTAACTGGATTGGTCATGTTCGTGTCACTTTCATTTGACATGGCAGTGAATGTGAACCGGGCGTCAGTGAGGCTCTAATTTAGTTCGTCTATCTTCCCAGCAGTTGAATAGTGTGCCAACTCGAGGCCAGAATACTGCGTTTCACGACTGTCTTATTTTTCAAGTTTAGCACCCGGTTAAATACAGTTGAGCCAGCGAAATGTATCCAGATACGTTTATAACATGTGTGTTACTCAGTTTACATTTGCTTGTTTTGAAGTTGATTTGGGCTGAGGGAATCGATCGAAGTGAATATAAACCCTACTTAAGGGATGGTGAACAGCACAACAAAACCTAAGGTGTCTAATTAAATGGTAACCAAACGGAGGAGGAATGAAATCTGAAAATAAAACCAAAGTCAAAGGGGCTGATAGATTTTGTAGCTTAGGCGGTTCTCTGGTGAACGCTGTCTGTGGTTACGATGTCCCGCAAACGGACAGTGGCTGTTTTATTTGAAAATAGTAGGACAAACGTTTAACATTGAAAAATCAGATGTTCCTAAAGGAGACGGGCATTATACGCGATGGAGATGGAAAAATTTGACATTTTCGAAATAATTAAGTAACTGGAAAACGGGCATCAAATTACTTAGAGGCGTCAGAACCTATGCCTGCAGAGATATTCACGTGAATAATCAACATAATGAAAAGTTTCCTTAACATCATAACGAGAGCATTGTGTACAGCAATAAGAATAAGCGATCAAGAGGACCGTAAATTCTTGGACTGTGATAGCAAAACAAACGCAAGTATATGGAGTGGACAATGAGGGAAATTCCCATAAGAGAAACATCACAGTTTCGTGATACACAAGGTAACATGGCCACCCTGTCCGGAATAAGGAAGATCGATACCACAAATGATGAACGCGGGGGTGGTATGTCAAAATTAGTTTGGCTTGGAAGCCAGCATTCCTACAGCATAATTGGGTATACTGTGAATTAGAGTTCCGCTGTTACAGTAATAGAAAGAAGTAAGCAAAATCATACGTTCGCGAAGAGGACTTATTTAGTAAGCATGCAGTTTCGTCTGATTGCCCGATTGTTTCCTGGGCTTGTATTTCCTATTGATCTTTTGCAAGGGGAAGTAGCTTCATATCGATTCCATTTGACAGTTTCTAGGAGTGTACCGCTGAACTTGATGAATTTGGACATGATTGAAATAACACAACGGCTACCTACAAGGAAGCAAACAGTTCATACAAATGGGCACACGCAACGGTCCATTGTTAGTAGCATGACCGGATGATGATGAACCGACAACGCGATCGAAATTTGAAGGCCCCGTCAACATCAATGTGTATGAGTTTTTGCTGTCAAATCAAAGTTTAGCGGTTTGGATTCCCATCCGATACTAAACTGTAAAATTTCCTTGATAATCTTATTAAAAGAGAATGATTTATTTATATATCTTTCATGTTCAACAACGCAGATTATCCTTGTCAATAAGATTACATCAGAAATGTGCGCTCTGAATTAAATCCGATACATAATCTGTAATGTTTTAAAGAACTAAGCACCATTTATTCTGTTTGCAAAGTACAGAAAATCAGTTCTCGTAGCTCGGATGAACTGAATTCCATTTCGCCTGTTCACCCAGCTTGGCAATTTGTTTGCAAACGTTTCATCATAAGCCAAGTTGACATCATCAGTGCTTGTGAAGTGGCAGTGTTGTGCTTGACCCATTCGTTTATATATGTGGTCTTCTCCACCGACTAATAGAGCTTCGTGCGCCCACTAGGGTGGATTTTTAGCCATTTCAACACGTTTACAATGAAGAAGAGGATGAAGATTGGAAAAATGAGTTAATAATTTACTAAAAGAGCAAATGGTTATTATAAAAGGTTTATGTGTCAGCTGATGTTTCAAGTCAATAAAGATAGTTAC
The DNA here is from genome assembly GCA_900618425.1 of Echinostoma caproni. Taxonomy (NCBI): domain Eukaryota; kingdom Metazoa; phylum Platyhelminthes; class Trematoda; order Plagiorchiida; family Echinostomatidae; genus Echinostoma; species Echinostoma caproni. The sequence continues at coordinate 140,668 of UZAN01039378.1, read as the reverse complement.
TCGGTTTACTGATATACGAGCTTTGGTATGTGATAGCAATTGCACAAGAAAATCACCGGCCTCTATTCGTGTATCCTAAGAGGCATCTTATGGTATTTATGGACATTTTAAAAACCGTTTAAACACGTTTTGGACATGTTTGCAAAATAATTTACGGAAGTAAACGAAATTATATTACACTACAAACTAACCATGTTTGTTTTTATTTTCCGAAGAAAATTTCAAACCTAAATTTCTGCCGAATTTCTAGGAAAAGGTTCGTATGGTTATTAAGGGTTATTTTACGTACAGTTGTAATATAAATCGATTTATATATATACAGATTACAGGCGTAAATTTCTGGGACAGTTGTCGAGAGCGATTTGGTCTCTGTCCAACAGTGCAGATTGTTGCATGAGGAGGAATCTTTGTTCGTTAAGGATCAGACGGCGTCTTAAACCAGCTGTCATTCAAAACAAGGGCGATATCATCATAGGTTATTCAGCATTGACCCAGTAAACAGATGTTCCTCAAACACCTGAAAAATTCCTCTTACCGTGATTAATCAAGGGAATTGTTACAATGTTTTCTAAATAAATATCCACAATTGGTCAATAAACGTCTCTTGTCGCAATATCGACATATCCAATGAACAAACGACGCCAGACGGAGAAGCTGGATTAGTGTATCTGAAACCACATTGTAATGATAAAATCAATTTATAGTGGACTGTTGAGGTATATTACGCAATGTTTGCCAACCGTTTCATGAAGAAAAATCCAAGTGATACAGGGATGTTGGGTCATTCGTATTACGATTGGGTATCACGTCACTCACTGTCTGTGTTGACCAAAACATATCAACCTGGAGCTGAGCTAGTGCTTCAACCTATTGTACACATTCAATCACGCAACTTTCTTTCTGGTTTGCCCATGCAATTGGCGCTGCAGATTCACACTGGAACTGATAAATCAAGTTCGATTTAGCGCACGATAAAGGAAATGTTTGACGTGCAGGATTCTGGGCTTCACTACACAATCAATCTGATTTAAAATCGACTGTAGCCGTCGTTGTTTATCATCACCTTTGAATGTAACACAAGTAGTAACCTCAAACCTGGACCTTGACGCAGCAACTGGTTTATTAATTTGGTTTAACCAGTTATAACCATATTACGCCGAAAGACGGTCTTGTTTGACGTACACTTTTTGGGCTGCACGGAAAAGGGAATTAGCATGATCATGTATATGTGCCATTGGGGAAAAGATTCCGGACGGCACGTACTGTCCTGATCAAGATACTTTATGATGAGCATGAATTCGTACGGTTTTCAATTAATATTCATTTCAAGGGAATTCGAATTCCTGTTCCGTTTTTGATACTCAGAAAATTACCCGACTCGATATACTCGCTTGGGACCTTTGCAAGTTTTCTGTTCGTCATGAATTATCCATGATAATGAGGATATCATCAACATGCCTTCTGCAAAACCCATCCCGTTTCAGCAAGTTCTGACCCTGAGATTCCCAATGTGCCATGAATAAATCAGCTAGTAATGGTCGTACAGGATATCGGATTGCAACAATGTCACCTTTTATATGCAATTCCTTCAAATGTTAACTTAAAATTTGAAGAACAAATTGGTGGGAGTCACTCCAATATAATTAGTCAGAATTTCGCACTGCCTGTAATTGAGAAATCTGACTCACTAATTTACCAGAAAAACTTTAATCACGGCTTAATCCTTGAGCGTCAATCTTTCATAAAACGTTCGTAACTGTAAACTGAATAAGTGTTTACATGACACAGGCGTACAGTCCCATACTCCAGTAAATTGTAAAAAAAGGTTTGTTTCAGAACGATAAACTATACTTTTTCAACTTCAAGTGAATCCAACTAATCGCATTCCACTGGGAGCCCCAGAAGATTATTGGTTTTTTGACCGTCAAGCGCTCCCGATTGGACCGGGTCTGTGTAAACCCCGTCCAGTCCGAGTGAATTAACCTCTCCGTAAACAAACAAAAGTACTTTTTGAGTAATTTATCCAGCGAGGATGAAAGTTTCGGTGGAGTGAGGTGGGCCGTTCTCCTCCCCCGTTGCACCCGGGAATGTTATGCTCGTGATCGTGGATCCGAGTGTGCGTCATAGACACGAATGAACTAACCCGGAGTTGACTGACCTCTGTCGCTCAGGTAAGTAGGCGAATCACGTCAGGATGGATCGATAAATCGGTCACCATACCCAGACATAAATGCGAGCAGGATTCACTGTAGGAGTGGAGTCAACCTAACCCCTCAATAACACCCTAAGTAAATTCCATTGAGGCCGAGTTTCTGTAGAATAAAACAGATTCCTTTGAATCAAATGAGATTGCTCACGTATTTCTGACATTGAAATGCACACTTGGCGAGATATTTAACATGCATACAATAATGGGTGTGACTACTGCAGTTGGTTTCTCCCCTTAAATCACTCGCCACTGGGATCAAAGATGACTCCTCCTTTATCCGAAATGAAAATAAATCCAATTCTTGTTGGTTACTTTCACTAAACTGGGATAAACTTCAGTGGTTGATAAGTTTCACCACTGCACCCCAACGAAAAGCAAAATGTTGACCTGCCCAACCTAGTCTACGAGTTTTGCATGATAGTTTGATTAAACCAATGTACGAATTGCCAGCTTTGATTTGCCTTCAATCGCCACGGGCCCTGGAAAACACTGCCTTCTGGGGGCCTACTTCTGTATGAAATCATTCAGAAACGTCAAATGGAAATCCAGCTTACTGTAATTGTAAAGGTGCTCAAAATTCTACCAAATTTATCAAGTACCAAGAGTTCAATAATGATAGAACTTTCTGAATTTTCTTATATCTGCAGCTCACAAAATGTTTAGTGAATGAAACAAAGAACTAAGTATCAAATCTATTAACAATCAAGCATTATTACAGGTCGACAATGGATGATTTGACTCAATTTCAAAAGGGAATTTGTCGTTTATATGGCAAATGAAGCGTGAACTGAAAAGCTAGAAAGCACTGGACAGCTGTTTTGACCTGGTTAGGAGAAATCAATAGTTTCCATAAGTTGCCAAAGTATCCAATCGCCTATTTTGTAATTGCTGGAACTGTGTGCCTCTGAAATAAAACCAAAAGGTGCGAGTCATCATAATTGAATGCATAACAGAAATAAACTTGTTTTACACACCTTTGGGTAATTGATTGGTATCCAATTTTTACCATTATACATTACCAAGTCCAGAGGAAACCACGTACAAAACCCCATAAATCAATTAATAAACCAGGTGAAGGGTTCCTCACAGGACTTTTCGTTAGGTTAATATAGCACGTTCTGGATTTGTTTTTTGGACCTATGAGAAATGATATACAGTATGATCAGAACGATGAATCTGATATGCATGCAGGCATATCGATGTGGAGGATGGGTGCAATCAGGCATATATCAGTCACAATTATTGTTTACAAGAATTTGTGATTTGGGGATTGGGAGGACACAGAAGCCAATTGTAAGTGCATGTCACGAAGACTTAAAATCAGGTTCCAGCAGAGTGGAAATTCTTCCAGGAGAACTGTAAAGAATCATGAGTAAAACAAACTGCTGAATGGAAAGTAACTTCCCCTTGATTCATGTGAAAAGGTGCGACAATCTTTGTGTTTGAAACGAACTCCTTACAAGAGAGATTTAGGGTGTGTAAATATGAGAAATCATTGGTCTCAAGAGTTATACCCAAGTAGGTCACTTGACTACTCCCACTAGCCTTATTTTATTGTGCATAGTTTCAAGTGTAAAGAAAACTCAGTCTAATGTAAAAGGCACACCGTCGTTTTTCTATTAGGACTGGACAGTAGAGCGCATTTACCAACTGAGAATATGTTTTGTCCTCGTGCTTCAAATAAGTGCCGAACAAAAATAGGAGATAAATAAAAAATTCGTTAGATGTACCATTGTAGAAGTTCAATATTGAGAACGTTTCAGGTATCAGCTTCACTTTTCTACGTAATTTCTCCACAAATTTGAAAACCTCTAGGCTACGTTTAAATAAAGACTATTGGAAAGACTTTCAAAATGAATTCCAACGACACCAATTTCGGGAAACATCTGGTTCGTGACCCCAGACAGGGCAGATAGAAGGTAGTAGATACACAAAAGGTAATATTCATTCGGCCAGTCAATCAAAAGTTTTGGTCAAATAGGGTTGGTTAAAACTAGTCACAAGCTACCAAGACCATTTTCTTATCTGTGCAAAATGTGTAGAGTTACCTGAGCCAATGTTCAAGTATACGCAATTTCAGAGCCCACCTCCGATTTCTCTCGATATACATTCAACTCGAAAGCAATAGTGTAAACCGGACACAGAAAATTAAACAACACTCAATCCCAAACCACGGTGGCAAATATGGCTGATGTTCACTTTAGCAAATTGGCCAATCAATGGACGCACAGGTTTGGACTATCCGTGCAGTTTACTCGAAGGCTAGAGAACCAATGTGAGTAACTCAACTGTCCTCATGATAACCGAACAACAAATAATGTGCAAAGCAGATCAATGCTAGAGGGCGAGACAGGCAGTGAGACTGCACGAGTTTGGTGGACAAATAAACAGCGGATGCTTGTGAAAAAATGAAAGTTGAGCTGTCTGGGCACTTTACTTCAGCTGATGATTCCTAGTTAGGTCATCAAACAGATACTGAATATTCCTAATTGGGAAAAAATGTGTCACCTTACTCTGAGGCCTTAAAGGGGACTGGAAGGGTTGATCGATAGATTTTATAACTATCAATGTTTGAACAGTATTGAGATCTACTGAATCAACACCTTTTTTCAGGTGCAAGCATGCGTGGATCTACAAAAAGAGTCTTGAGGAAAGTGAATGATATCACAGAATTAATAACTGAAGGTAAATGTAGCAAGTGTTTTTTTTTTTGTGTCTCTCGAAATCACTTTTGTGTAGTACGTTAGTGTAAAGTACAAAATTACTCTATTTGTACCATTTCGATTGCCGATCAGATCATGTGTATCCCAGTTCCAGTCCGATTAGATCACAAGATATGCAACACTCAAAATTCATATGCGACGTCTGGTCAAAATGATTATCTTAAATCGCATTCAAAAGATGTTTGATAGTTACCAGAGAGGACAAACCAAAAAGCCTTGGGATCAAATGTCGATCACAAATATCGGTACCTGATACTGGTGAAACTCGTGGTACACTTTGTCTCAGTGACAAATAAAAACATCTAGCCCCGGAATCTGTAACCGAAATTTAATCTTGAAACAAAATCACTATTTCATTTATACAAACAGAAGACAAATGTCGCGAGATGTGAACATTTCATTTAATCTTCCGAATCGCCGACTTAAAACACACAAACATAAATAGCACATGGGGTTAATCAGTTATGGTGAACGAACGTGTGCAACAAACCAAAACGGATTAACGCATGTGTACCTGTTTGTTTTAAGTCAGTGATTGAGAAGATTAAACGAAATGTTACCATCCCGCGACATTTGTCTTCCTTCTATATTGATGAAATGGATAAAGGCGAGTTATTGCTTCAAAAATCGTTATTATGTTTTAAGTCAATGCCTTCATGTTTCAAGACTCGCTGCAAAACAGGCTGAATATCCAGAGAGTTGAAATAACAACCCATTACATTTGCATCGGAAAATCCAACTGAGATTTGGTCTCTTCAAATTTTGTGTAGTGAGGAAGAACCCCAAGACATTTTAAAATTCTTTTTCTTTTCTTTTCTTTTATCACGCTGTCAATTTGAAGTGAAACTGAATGATTCTCTGGAATGGCTGATGCTGATGTCTGTTGCAGCACTTGGAGAACACATTAGCTGTGCGTTCGTTTGAGTCCCTTCTAGGATTCAATCATCGAAACTGCTTATTGTGAGATAAAACCAGTGTCACTGAGCTGCACATTCGACGACAATCAAATTAATCAAATGACTAACCGTTAGATTTGTTGAATTTTTTCGGATCGTCTAGTGACCAGTTCAGTGGTTTTCCTGACGAGAGCACACGCGGACACTTAAAAGGTATTTAAAACTGTTTAAAAAGTTCCAGTTTGGTCAGTGTACCATCAAACGCTTTACAATTGTGACTAAACCAACAGAAAGTCCATACACAGTGTTTAATGTATATTCAAGTGGAATGGACGACCAAATATAATGACATGGAACAGAGCATTCACTTCCTCTTTTGACGAACGTTTGAGAATAGAAGGCAACCAGCTATTATCAGTGGTCTGTGCACTAGCCTTAGCAACAAAGTACCAAGCTGAGTAATTCAGATACCAAAACATGTTAGCACACCCGATAGAAAGGAACCAAGCTACATTCGAATGTTTACTGCTGGGTATGTTAATACTACCCTACCAAGGTGCGTATGCAAACGGGTCGACGAACACCGCCAGGCCTGGCAGAAAGTTTGGGTGATTAGGATAGTCAACAGTTCAGTCGTTTTGCACCTGATGGAGTCACACCACGTGACTAATTTGATCGAGGAATTGGACCCATCTATTTGGGTTGCAGGCATCGATATAAGGGGATTAGGGTTTGGATTCTTGCCAGAGCGAAGGTGATCTGAATCCGACTAGATAATCCCCCGATGCTCCCAAAAACAATTGGTCAGAACAATTGATCTTCCAACGCCAACACCCACCCATGATGACCCCAGGCCAATATGTGTGTGATGACCAAAGTGAAAGTAACCTCCGATCATGAAACTGGCATGTTGATTATTTCTCATCCCTTTTTTTCATAATTTCTCTTCCCTGCCAAACATTTTGACATAAGTTGTTCTGTATTAGCCTTGAGATGAATCACGTCAACTGAGCTTGCTGCTACTCTACTTTTTTCGATGCGCAGTGATTCGGCATTCAGACAACCTTTCCATGAGATTGGAACTATGTTCGATGATTGTCTTTCTCTCTCTCAAGACATAAGTATATGCATGAAAAATGAGCTTCTTGGTTTGTTCGCCAAATGTTTAACCTATCTCGTGAATCGCTTTTGCATATCAACTACCTAATGTACCTCAGGGAAAAACCATTCTGTTAAGAAATACGAGAAAAAGGTTAAAATTAATTGCATTTTTTTTATCGCGCAAATAATTTTGCCGTTCGCATTCTATTTACCAAGAAAAAACTTTAAATACGAGTCACAAAAGGAAAGAGTTTAAATTACTTCAAAATGTTTTTTCTTAATGGATCTCAATTCGTTGACTTCAAGCAAAAAGTTCGAAAGTCATAAATCTTCTTTACTATTCAACAAACCACCAAAGTCAAAATGTCTGAGGGTCAATCATTCAGTCTATTATCAACTACGTGTAGCGATTGGTGAGATCAACGAACACCTCGGCTGAACAGATGTCCTACAGAAGATAACAACGGTTCGTTAATTTGGATTACCTACATGCGTGTTCCCGCTATCAACTCCTTCCACAGCGAGCGGTATATGAAGCTGAACCCCATATGAACGTTGCAGGCAAATGGTGAAACATAGGAGTTCATATATCATCATAGGTGATAGAATAACATTTAACACCCAAAAAGTAAATTTTTTTCCCGTTATCATGGCTCATTGACAAATGCATATACTCTGAGCATAGGAAGGCACCCGCATCTGTGTAATCAAATAAACCCGACGATACTGCACTATAGATGGAAGGTCCTCAGTATCAGTTCCATGAGTTCCTCGTTGAAATCTCAATTGAGATCGAATGGTCAGATCAAACAATTACGGAGAATAAAACACATTCCTTAATGATAAGATGGAATCCAAGTTAACGGAAGGTTACACAGTTCAACGGTTACTTGACGGTTAATAACTTTCTTGACAACCTTTCTCAAATCTTTAAAGTCGATTACCGAAAGAATGGGTGATTGTAGTAAGAAGGAATTACTTCAATCGAAGTATATCTCATCACTACTGCGCTCATTGTTTAGCAAGGCCTTCGAATTTAGTTGTTCTGTTCAAAATGTTTTTCAATACGCGTTATTATATTTTTCCAAAATCCAATTTGGGTATCATTTCATCGCATTGATTTATGTTGTTGGTAACGTTACTAGGGCCATGGACCCACTAAATGATACCCGTCGATAAAATTCATTGGGATTTATTGCAGTCCCTATGGCTCCCGAAAATTGCTGTGTCTGGATCTGTTTATCACCGATGCAGAACGATTGAAATAATTTAGAGGAGTGGATCTTATTCCGACAAAAACATTTCTGCGGTGTGCATTCCTACCGTAATCAGTTAAATTGGCCGTTCTCTGCCGAGAATTATCGTAGATATCAATAACCACATGGAACTTTGTGAATACTCGCAAATCGGGGATAAATTCGTTCAGGAGACTTGATTGCACACAGACATAGATGACGGATTGATCCAATTTAGTGTATTTATTGACTACCAGGTCGATAATCCAGTCATACTCCAAAGGCCTGGTGGTGGTATTACCACGTATATTTGGGATACTTGGTGCGAAAATTAATAATTTTCCACACGGAGTATAATCTATAGTTTTTAAATNCACCCTGCCACTCCATTAGTCCAATGCCGTCAATAATTTACTTCCACAATATTCAATATCTGATTGACAGAGCAAGACTGGAATTATACCAAGTCCCAAAAGCTGCCGCACAAAATGTTGGTATTAAACATGAACTTCAAAAAGTTTACTTAACTTCTTCCCATACTTCAGAACAGAAGGTTGTACTTTGTTCAACCTTTGTCCCTATTGTTCCAGTCGCTATGATATAGCTTCCTTAGTGCGTTCGATTCTGTCATCGCTAGACTCACGTTTCTGGACAACAGTCATACAATTGTTGATAAAGATAATTTGCCTTCTATTCCTGTAAACCATTGTGTTGTTTCGCCTACCAGTATGTTCCTTAGCATAACGTCTTCGACTCAGAAGCAGCTTATATGCTACAGCGACCGAGTTGCCTGAGCCTAAACCTATTAATTAGGGTGTTGCAAATCAATTTTGTTTACTACCAATCAATGTTGCTTTTGGTTCTCCTACACTTGATAAAAGCGTTTGTACATAACTGCGTTTACAACTGCCTTTCTCTACAGATAACTTTCCTGAACTGTTACAATAGGATACCTGTGTAAAGTTTGGATAACCCGGTTATTTATTATTGTTTCGCGATTTACCCGCACTTTATATATTCCATTACGTTGTCTTCGCACCCATCAATGTTTATGATACGCTCCCTCCCAATGTACCATCTAACCCCTGTCATCATCTTCATTTTAATTTGTCTAAAGCTATTTTTCCCGCCTCCACTCACTTCTGGACAAACCATCTTCAAGCACGTTCAGGGGCATACATCCCAGGCATAGTTCTCGTCCGTATTTCGTGCCACTCACTTAGGCATTTTTCGTTATTTATCTATAGCAATAATTTAGCCCCTCACTTGCTGTCATTTAATTGTTTCTTCATTTTGATCTGTTGTCAGTTTGGCAGCAGAGTATGCACTTTAGGGTGCAATAACACAATTTATTGGCTTGATTTGATTTCGAGAGAAAACGGTAGTTAACACAGTTCAAAGGTATTCATGTAAACAATTTGATTTTTTTCTTTTTCTTTTTTTCGTTTTATTAAATATACAAAGATACAATTTTCAGGAAGAGGGAGGCCGCCAATCAAAGGGCTGCCATTCAACAAACAATGGGGAAAGTCAGGCGGTGGCGGTGAGTTTCGAACACACGTCAACCGGGGTGATGATTCGGTGACGTTACCAGCGGGCCACCATCAGCTGGAATTTACAATTCGATAGGAGCATTATTTGAATTCGAAAAGAATTACTTGTTGTTATGAACCACGCATTTTATTTTCTATTGACTTACTCCTGACAAGATTACCAACGCTTTTTTGAGTTTCCAGCCACCAGGCGCAGATATTCGAAGAACAACGGAGCATAATGTTCGCAGCCAAAAATACAGTACCTTTTTGGGGATGATGACCAGATGGCAGAGGTGAAATCCAAACTCTGAGAAATTGAGTGACGGATCGAGAACGCAAAACTTCAGAGAATATTGGCCAAATACTAACTGACTTACAAAGGTAGCACTAACAGTGACTGAATGAATGTTTCTGTTTTTCAATCTTATCTGAGTCTACGATCTAAAGGAAGTTGTTTTCAAGCCGTAATGAGCTTATTTAACTGAGCTGCCCTATCCAGTTGTTGAGTTGATCTCTTGATTGAACAGATCGAAAATGACAACCTAAAACATAAATCCCTTTTTGAGGTTTTATTTGATTTTTATCGACTCAAAAAGTCATTTACAAACCAAAATGGCTCTATAAACACATCAACTCTACAAGGAAGGTAAAATGCAGAATCTCAGCATTGAGATCGTCCGGACATGTTTGAATCACAACTCTTGAAGCTGCTGAGTTCCCAAAAGACAGTTCGATCAGGTGTTCATTGTAACGAAACATGAAGCATTACAGATTTCAAGCAATCTACCGTGTATACCGTATCC
>UZAN01039378.1:78237-129282 GCA_900618425.1 Echinostoma caproni | reverse complement strand
TATCACCGCTTCCCGAGGGGTTCCTCAAAGAGCCGTACTGGGGCTTTGTCTCTTTGTTGCGTTTGTAAACGACCTGCCACATGCCCTGGAGAACTGTAACACATCCAGTGGATTATCCACCACTTCAACAAACGATCAACGCAGCCCACTGATGGTCAATCGCCAATGAAATCAAGTTCAACGTTTCCAAATGCAGAGTTATTTCCATCCGGCACAAGACTCGTTTCTACTATGGTCTGGGCAACCAAATACTACTACCACTGACGAAAGGGATTTGGGATTCATGGTACAGGAGGACGTAGGATGTTCCATGCACTGTGCCAGACCCTCATCCATTGCTGTAAAGCAAGTTGAACTAGTCAAACGTGTTTTTGAGCAGTTCGAAAGAGCACCGCTTGCTATCAGCGTACGGTCACACACGAAATAAGCCGATCAAATATGGTTGAACCGCTACAAGAACGCTCTAAAACGTCCACAAAGGCTGGCCACACAATTATTAAACGGTTTGTATAATAAGACATACTTCGAAAGACTGCAAGTATTGGGACTCTACTCATCTCAGTGCCTCCGAATTCGGAGGACCTAATTTGGCATATCACATACTGCATCAACCCAGCGCCCTAGCCGTTCTATGCTCACTTTATCTCAAAATGATCACTTCAGTGGAAATCCACTGAAGTTGATGACCCAGAACAGCCCCATTGATTTCCGGCACTCATTTGCAGTCAGAGGGTGCGGCGTATGGAACTTTCTTCCATCCGATGTAGTGTGTGCCCCTACAGCTGAACTACTTAAATTGCAATTTGATAAAGCATTAGAAAACTTAAACTTTCGTCATCCATGAGTGAGAATGCAAACTGTTATTATTGACGTTTTCTCTTTGTGAAGTTATTCAAAATATTCTGCGAAAATCCTGTAGGGCATGAAAAGCTTTAGATTTTTTAAATCGCGCATAAAATTCTGTGACTTTGACTTTGGCAAGCGAAAAATATAAACTTCGTGATTCTGTTTTTGGCCAAAATATTGTCTCGTTCAGCTATCATCATAGTAATCTTCCTACAAAACGTGCAACTTTTCAAGCAGCATGCAAAAGAGTTAAATGCCAGAAAGAATTTAAGAGTTTCTAGTTCCAGCTCAATAGTTCCGTAAAGAATCTTATTAATCTTTTACACTGGAGACTCTAAAACGCACTCTAGGTGTTACAAACAGTAAAAATATGGCTTTTCGTACATCCAAAATGTACGCTGTTCATGGTATTCGACAATATGGCATTACCACTTGAGTCAAAATATTACTTAATTCAGCTATTTAATAACATTTGTTCGGGTTTTTCTTTAGGCTAACAGACATTGGATGTGGCTTGAACGTAAACCCTAGTGGAATGTTAGAATCCAGTGAGATTCTTTGTCTTTGCAAACACGTTGATTCCCAAATACAAAATTTATTCCAAATAACTCATCGGTTTCATTTGATAGAAAATTCTGAATAAGATAATTAGCATTGCGTTTAAAAATGGGGTTTCTATTTAGAGTTAGTAAGCCGCGCCATACGCGACTATGCGAGGCATTGAAAAACAATCACAAATTTATATGATGGCTTCAAAATCACTTCCGCACTGACACCGATTAGTAGTGTTGTAGCAATCCATGATTTACATTTCTAATAGCAACTATGCTATCGATAGAATATAAGTTAAAACTACATTCTGGTTCCATTCAGCAAGTGAATACCTATCGAACAGGAGTGCCCAGGCAATAACTTGTCTGATGGCAAAACCAGCTCGATCTTTTGTCTTCGGGACAACTGGGTTGTTTTGCATTGCTAACCAAAACAACAATATCCATCCTTTTGTTCTACTGACACGTCTTCTTTTTTCCCTGGGAAAAACGCATTGCATGAAAAGTTAATGTTAACGCTCCATTTTAGGAATCCTTTGAAGGACTGCTTCACAACGCACGGTTTCTGTCCCCGTTATGCACATAGGACAAGCAAGACCAATTTCGTTCACTGACCGTGGTGTTCGTTTTAAGAACGGATGACTTAATCATGGGAAGGTCGTCCTCTCTCAGTATTTATCGCGTGCTTGGGACAAACAAACTCACATAAACAGTTACCTGTAATGATTGAGCTGAATTTTTGGTTTTTGTGCATCACTCGGGTGGATGTTTGAAATGCGACAAAGACTCAAAAACATGGTTGAGTAGGTGGCGGTAAAAAGCGTAAGATTCACGGAGTTGATGCAGCTGGAGACATTCAGTTCTAAAAAAGATATATATCGGTTGGTTTTAAGCATCTTAACTTATCAAGGGCGCATTCTTTTGAATCTAAAACAGATACAATGAAAAAAAAGATCTACTGCAAACAGTGAAATTCAATAATATACTCTTCATGATTTCAATACAAACAGATGTGTAAGATGCCCCTTTGTTTGTGTTTCCAAGATAAATGTTTATTTCGGGGAATACAAGTGAGATAAACTTTGGTTTGTTCTCTTCTATTTTACTGGAAGAATGGAGCAACCATACCAACGGAAATATTATTAGCTAACCGGAAGGGGTGATACTGTACATTTTCCCAAAAGGAAGTTTTTTTCAACAGTTAGATAGTAGTCACAAGAACAAACGGTTGAATTGAGTGTCAACTAGTCAGAGCAATTGATTTCGTCCCATTGATAAAAGATCGTCTTTTTATTTCTTTTTTCTGTTTATCGAATATATAAATGCACAGTCAACTTTCAGGAAAGGGGGCTGAGGCCATACAAAGGCTGCCTGGGGAAAATACAGATACAGGGGAGACGGGCGGCGGTGGAGCGGTTTGAACCCGGGACACCCAGGTCACTAGTTGGTAACCCAACCACTTGGCCACCGCCCTAGCAAGCTCAAGTTCGAGAAAAGAGTGATTAGTAACCACACTTTAATTCAACTCTGTAAAAGCCGTTTGATACTTTTCAAAGTGGATGACAGAAACATCCTTTATTATCTAAGCAAAACAATGAAGTAGAGCATTTTTTGTTCGTATTGCATCAGATTCTGAAGTAGCTCGAAGGAACTCCAAAGTAAAACGCTACGGAAGTGATATTTTTCCGTATCAAAAACAGAGACTTAATGCGGCATTCCAAATTACAAGTGTAGACAGAGAATGTCACCTAAAAATATAAAATTGTCTAATACTCCAACAATGAGGAACCAGTCTTTTCAGCGTTCAGGTTGAAAACTGTGCAGTTTGTAACAATATTCAATCAAGCAGAGGTACGACAGGCCAAGGATATTCCAGGAGAATATTTATAAAAGAAATATAGAGAAATAAACCTGAACTAAAGCCAAAAGCCAGGTGCAATAAATATATCGATAAATATTCACTTTAGTGAGCAACTTGAAACTAACTGGTAAACTGCTTAAACACCACATTGTGAGCGAACAAACTACAGAGTTTATTTTTACATGCGAACCCCGTTTAACCGATAAACCAAATACTATATATAAGCCGGACCAATCAGAATATAAAATCGGTGTTCCTCGCAGTGGACGACGTAAGTTGAACTGTTCACACCCGGAACTGACCAGAATCACTGGGTTCAATTTGTTCATTTGTCGTCTTTTTATTAACAGCAAAATATTTATTGGCCCGTACATCTCCAGCGAATGGACTGGATGCACTCAGTCAATTACAGCAACGTAGTGCATACCTGTTCTGTTTAAAAGGACCCAATGCTGTTCACAGTTTGGAAAAGAAACAAATGGCAGCAGTTTTGGGGTTTTGTGGCTCTATCACAATCCATAAACGAGTGCACATTTCTCTGGTTAGGTCTAAATAAGCAGTTGAAACATTCCACGACAATTCTTGCGTAAACATGTATAACTCTCTATGTGTATTGGTTCACACCGGTGTGAGGTTTTAGAAATCACATCATTTTTCTACATAATCTGATCTTTTTAAACCTGGAAGCTATCCAGTGAACGTAGCTGAAAAATTCGTTTTAGACATCTCTTGGATTCAAAGGATTTGCTTATTCGTAATCACTCCAGACTTCTTATTTCCCGAGAGTGCCGGCGTTTATGAAATTTTCACTGGGAAGAAACTTGGCCTGGAATGCAAGCACGAACACAACTTGAGTGTCCAATCCAAGCGTTATATGTAAACACTCAAGAAGTATTGTTTGGGCATTCTGATTTAAAAATGCCTTACCCTGAATCAAATAGATGACAAAATTCTACTCATTGAAAGATTTATCCCCATTTAATATTCTTGCACAGATATCCATCATGGGGTCATTCCTCGATCAAAGTGATATTGCAGGATTGCCTTAGAAGTTTCTCCTTGTGTTGACCAATGCATTTTATTTTGCCCTCAAACCCAGAAATTAATGATCAGATTTCACGCTGTACTGCGACTCTTCACAACAAGGCAAACAGCAACAAAATTCACACAAACCGTACTGCTGATTTAATCCGATCTTGTATCTGTGCGTTGCTAATGTCTACGTCCGACATCACATGATCAAGATACAGTTGAGCAAATTAATCCACAAACGTTCACGTGCCAAAATCAGCACGATATCATTTTATTCCATGATTTTGGCCTATTCTATTACTTTAATCCACAGGGTTATTATTTCGTCTGAGGGAAAAAATAGAAATGATCCTGAATTAACCTGCCAGGAGCGTTAGTTGACAACAAACGACTGTACGCAAGTGTGCCGTTCCAATACTCAGAGATAACGCCATCCAAAGGGTGACGAGTTGCAGCCTGAGGACGGGTTGCAGGCCTGGAGGCTCAATAAATCAGAAACCACCTGGTTCAAGCGGTTAAGTCACAAGGAGAAGCTCGGAAAGCGATTGGTGATTATCTGTTTCGCTGGAGGCATTTGTTTGTACATAGTGTATAATCCTAGGTATTTCTTTCAGTAAAGGAGCCGGCTATTCAGTGGTCTTTTTTGGTGCGTCTCATTAATGGTCCACTTTGACGGTCGATTACAAGTACTACCAGTCGATAGTGTTTGAGGAGATTGAACGCATGAACTTGGAATTTTGATAAATAATGAACGTTTGCAGATGCTTTTGGATGAAAAAATTAAAAAATTAATTTATCGTGTGCGGTGCATTTATCGGTAAACACAGTACACGTCAAAAATCATAATGACGAAGTTTAACACAGATCGTCGTTTTTCAATATAGAACCATATACTACGTTTCTCTCCCAGGTAGGTACTTGTGACAAATAGGTTGAGTATAAATTCATCGGGATAATACAAAAATATTGAATAATTTTCCAGTTAAATGAGAACAAAATCTTGATTTTGACTTCCTTACTGGTTGGTGACAGAAAAGAATCTCAAATCATCTACCAGCCTCTAACCTATGGCTCCACAGAGCTGAGGAGTGCATCAGCGGCTCCACCTCAGCACGCCACTTAACAGGTGGGCTAAACCATTTGAGGTGACAGAGGTCTAAAAGCCTCGGAAAACGGAATACCGCATTCAAATACAGTTAGATTTCAAAGAGGGGATAAAATACACTACTTGATGCAACGTCAGTGAAAAAGCCTGTTCAACAAGCGGAGATGTATGGAGCCACTGGCATCCATGTACCAACACTCGCTACCTCGCAGTTCACTCTTTTCTGTTTACATGCTAGAGGTGTATCGTTTGCGAATGGTGATGTGAATGTCTCTCGTAACAAACTGTCATGCGGCTTCATTGTCATTCTACCTGCGCCTTCTGTTACCAATCTCTTATCTAGGGCGTTCTCTAGAATCGATGCAAACTGTCTCTCTAGAAGTTTGAGTGACTAGAAAGCAATTGAGACCTGTGCACATCCTAAAGCCTCTCTACGTAAGGTGCTGGAAAGTAAGACCACTTTAAGACATCGGCAACCAGGTAGTGCCTATGCGATCACTGCACTACCAGGTGGATATGGCTTGCTTATAAGAAATCACGTTAGCTGGCACATAAATCCATGGTGCATACGGCTATAATAAGTTTATCGAAGGGGTCTAGAAATTTCAGGAAAAGAGGAAGTGGTGACGGTTTTGAATTGCGAAGCCCACTCTGTTCTCTTGCTTCCTGATATTGTCAGGGAAAGTCGTAGTGTCATGTAAACTTCAACCTCACCAGTTTGCATTCTGCTGCGCGAAACTAGTTTTAAAATAGGCTTCGAAAAGCGCTGGGCCAAAATCAAACAAGAATGTGAATATGGTAGACGATTACCGGAAATCTTGTACAAGTGCATGCAAATTGACCATAAGTCCATCCTTGTGATATTCAGAATGGTCCATCATTGTAAAACTTGCAACAAACCCACCAAATGTTATTTTAATCGGTTGTATATGGCCTGCACTCAAATCCCGCACCTGGAAAACCATCTTCTTACATGATAAGTCAATAAAGGTGGAACGGCACACAACATCGGTCGAGCTGTATTTCGTCAATTGAACATTAGAGGTCGTATCCTGAGGCTGGAGCCGGCAAAAGGAATGAATCAAACCGCATGCTGGTAAGTGCTTCGTTGGACAAATCGCAGCACGTCAACGTTGGTCGGATAGACTGCAGTGAAAAGTGGCAAGCACAGATAAAGATCGAAATGTATTTAACAGCTGAAACCTCTACCCAACGACTGAGATGGCATATTCGGTCAACCTGTGGTGAATTCATTTAAAAGCAGAGATACAAAGAGCCCCTTTGGGCAAATTAGTTATCTCAAACAGGCACTATCAAACAGGATACCCAAGAAACCTCTTTGGTTTTCAACCTTGGTCGGAGACGCCCTTCGCCCCGGTTGTCCTGATTACCTGCTACTCAGGCGCGAAGCAACCTCCTCCGCAAGGGTTTATCGCTGCAACTACTGGAGTGAAATAGCCACCAAGATGAAAACAGTTGCCAGGGCGTCGCTCATAAACTTTTCCCATCTCATACGGTCGGTGTCCATTACACGATAGACCACTTCCCATGTGTGTTTCTCTCAGCACACTCATTTTCAATGTTGATGGTAGGATAATTAGATGGAGAAAACACTTCAATCAGCTCCTCAGTTGTCCTCTAAAGCGACCCATGGACATGTTTCACACCTTGACAAACATAGACTTATTGTCGTATCCTGCACCAGGATGAAGGGACAAACAAGAGCGTTCAAGGAAAACCTGACTGGGCTGTATTTCAAGACGTAGATGTAATTAGTCTTTAGATGGTGTACCTTATCGGTCAGTTGAAAGCCAACTGGATCAAAATCTGCAATTACGTTGCTGCTACTCGCCGGGTGACGTGGAACACAGTTATTCCCAAAGCCGGCTTATCCTTTCAAAGGAGCCAGAAGCTGTAAACCGAGAAAGTGAACCTACTGGATAACGTTTCGGAGTAACCAACTCGTCTCATCCTAGCTGTAGATGTCGCTTTATACCGACAAAATCCACCATGGTTATTAACGTTTCCATAAGCTACTGCGGGACGATTAGATCACCACCAACAACAACAACTAACAATATCGTTATTGTCGAATTGATCCCATGGTTCACGTGGTAAATAGAACGCCGTAAATAGACGTCTGCCTTTTCTCTTATTAAGCATATACAGCGAAGTGGAGCGTTTTCTTGTCTCACAATCTGGAAAACCAGTTGAATTTCCACCTTCCGCATTTACATTAATTTAATACATTACGTTGTTTAATGGGTTGTTTATTTTTTCGACTTCCAGTTGGTGAGGGCCTGTGGCTATGATAAAAAAGAAGGTGATATTATCAGATCGGATGATATCAAAGATGAATCAGTCGAATTAAAAGAACATAAAATAATAAAGTAATAAAAGCCCATAAAATGGAATACTGACCGCCAAGTGTTAGGTTCATTTCAATTATCCTACATTACATTTATTATCATAATTTATAAAATGCATTCAGTTAAAGATCGCAAAGTGTATTGAGTTTCTCAATAGTATTTTTCGAGGCAAATATTTATCTATGAAGCCCTTTTGCATTACTGGAAAAAAATGGGTTTTTAGACATGTAGAGCAAACAGATCGCCAGGGATACTTTTAACCTTCTTGATATGCAAAATTTCCTCACCTAATTGATTTTAGGCCTTAAATAATGATGGGCTCATCAAAGAATCCGGTTGAAGTTTGCGTGTCATTGGCTGTGAACGCATCCGTTTACCTAAAGTTTGAATCAACCGCTGTCTTTCAAGAAAGATAGCACATTCCCGCTAGTGATCAGATTTTGGTTTCAGTTTATTAGAACATATGATCAGAATCGAATTTCATACCATAGGGGGCCCAGAACAGTATAGGCTAATGGGTAATAAAATGCAATGGGTGCCACGTTCAATAATTTTTCTCGAAATCGGAATACCAGGAATACATGAAATTTATGTAATGTTTAAAATCCTAGGTAAAAATTGTAGAATAGAAATCAACACATACCTCTGTTGCACTTTATTTATTTATGACCCGAAAGTGAAATAATCAACTTCTGAGAACAAAATCAACTGTACATCCATAAAAGCTTGGGTTTCCAACACGACGAAAACATTCCCTTACAGTGATTCAAACAACCCTGTGCACTCTTTTCAAGGATAAAAGCTTATGTTTCGTAATCGGGCAAGGCTTTATATATCGCAACTTCGAAAATGGTAAAGGGAGACAAATGGTGAAAAGAGGAAACATGGAGACAAAAACATCGGAAAGAACAAGAATATTTATTTGTACTTCATCGTACTCTTACTTGTTGAATCCATCTTTTGCAGTGATTCTGTTATTTTCATTGTTTCGAAGCAGTGCCAAAAAAGCAGTAAGAGATAAATGATGGGCATTGATACGGATAGCCTATACCGTCAGAGGCGATTTATTGCGATTTTCCTTCGGAGAACGACTATTCGTTTCTACCACCTGGCACCCTACTGTACTCGATGGTCCAGACACGAGCAGTGATTCACAAACAACGGAATGTCAGTTAGAGTCTTCATGGCGGAAAGACTAGTTCTGAAAACCGTAAAGCAAAACATGCACACCCGTAAGTAAAAGGTTTTCTGGTCAGCGAAACCCATTTTGACTTTGAGTACCCATGCTGAATTCTTCTATCAATCACGGTCAGCGGCTCTAGTGAAAATAACTGCAACCAAATGCTCCTGGACAGTTTTATTTAACTTGTGAAAACCGCACTATGTACTGGACCGCAGGTGTGTTTGTATCAAGCAGCGCGAATTCTTCATCATGTATTTGGCAAAAATTACAGATCCACTGATTAATAGATCAGACCTAGCGTTCCGGGGAATATTCTGTTTGATAGAGTTTGAAAATAAAGGGGCCTAGGAAGCAGTATTGGTGTAATTCATTGGAGGCTGAAAATGATGGTGAAAGCGGGTCATTTTTGTTCATCCGATCCAGCCAGTAGGATATCATTGTCATCACAGAAATTTGGTTGACGGATGACATTCTCGACTCTGAGTTGGGCCCACCGGGTATGTCTCTTCTCAGACACGATCGTCCAACACGCGGTGGTGTTCCTGCACTTTACTATCGAAGCGATCTCTAGTGCGATGCAGTCGATCCTCCTTTTTCAGCCTCTGACACAATTTAGTGTAAATTGAAACCTTTGAAGCACGACGATTGTCTTGTTGGAGTGGTCTATCGTTCTCCCTCATCCACGGAGTCCGCAAAGATACACTTTTGCGAGTTAGGTCACAAGTTCTATCCGCCAAATTTAGTCATATTCTAATAGTGGGTGATTTCAACTGTCCGCATCTCAATCAAACGCTGACCTCCCATCCATCGTTCCAAAGTCAGTTTAAACAGTCAATCGACGCGCATCCGCTGTACAACCACTTGAGGGAGCCCACAAGGTTTGGAAACTTGGAGACGTCGTCAATTCTGGATCTGTTATTAATCAACAAAGTGCTTATGGTCGAATCCATCGATGTCTTGTCCCCCTTAGGACGCAGTGACCATGCAGTATTGCTGTTCAAATAGGTTTGCTACGCTTCGATAGAAAGAACTCCGCAAAACAATACACATCTAGCCACGGACTATGCTAGATTGCAGTATGTGGCTCACACTGCACTCAGTGGATCTTTCCTGGGGACGTGAGTGACCCAGTGGTCACCTGGTAAGCATAAACAGACAGACTTGCAAACCTGATCGCCTGAGTTCCTGAGGTTGTCAGAAAATCAGGGGTCCAAAACTCGCCGATTTGCAGCCACCCAAAGAAGTGGATATCTCTGCGAAATCGATCTTAGCGAGAATACAATCAATTTCCAACTGATAGTACCTGGAATAAATAATGACAATTGCGCAACCATTGTACCCAGTTGGTGCGGGAGAATAAGCTGGGGTACCAAGAAGCGCTCTCACGGAAGTTCATTTCCAACCCGTCACTAAAATACAAACATGTCAATATGTTGAGGAAAGTGATATATGGGATATCCGAACTCAGCTGTCTTGGGAAGGTCACCAGTAACACTCAGGAAGTAGCTGAAATACTGACAAACCCATATGCTTAAGTCTTCGACACATCCAACAACGCGAGACTGCGGCTGCCTCGTCGGATACTCTTTCTGGTTACCTTCACGTTTGATGCCAACAAAGTGAAATCAAAGCTTCTGGGTCTACGTAAGTATTCGGCCCCAGGTGCAGCCAATTTACATCCCAACCACTTATGGCGTTAGCTATCTTTTCTGTTCTAAAAGATGTTTGACTCAACCGTGCTGCCCCAGTCATGGAAACAAGGCATAATTTCTCCAATTTACAAAGGCGGTTTTCGTAGTGATCCAGCCAACTGCCGCCCGGTGACAAGCCTACCCGTTCTATCCAAGGTCACGGAATCTATCGTAGCGAATTTCTTGATGGGATACTTAGAGAAATACGACCTCCTTTATCCAAGACAGCATAGATTCCGTCAAAAGAGCTTATGTGCTACCAATCTGCTACTGGATCGCGATGAATGGGCAAGGGCAATAGACAAAGGCGATGCAGTTGATGTGGTTTACCTGGACCTCTCCAAAGCATTGGATGGGGTGAACCGCGAAAAGCTGCTCCGTAAACTGTACAATTTTGGTATCAGAGACCTCGCGCTTAATTTGACTGCTGCGTTACTACAACAACGGACCATGTCGGTTCGCGTCTCTAATTCGCTGTCCGCCGTTTCTCGCGGAGTCCCCCAGGGATTTGCAACTTTTTCTCTTGTTCATAAACGACCTACTGAATGTCCTAGGACCAAAGGCATTATTGTTTGCAGATGACGTAAAAATGTTGAAACACTGAATGCCGCTCACAAATGGTCCGTTGCGAACGACATTTAATTTAACGTCTCAAAATGCAAGGTGATTTCGCTACACCACCATGGGCGGTTTCCTTATTTCTTCGAAAACCAACTCCTGCCACATGCATCAACAGAGAAGGACTTGGGTGTTATAGTCCATGAAGACCTGAGCTGTTCTGTTAACTGTGCTAGGGCGTCATCAACAGCATTCCAACATGTCGGTCTACCTAAACGTTTTTTCGGTCGTTCTCAACCATCTTTATTCTCACATCTGCTGTCAGCATACATCCGGCCGCATATTGAGTATGCCATGCAAACTTGGAATCCGTGGTTACAACTTGATCATAAGATTTCGCAGCGTCCACAAAGGTTTGCCACGAAGATGGTCAAAGGACTCTATTATGATTCACACATGGGAAGTCTGCAGTCATTGGGTCCATACTCTGCTCAATATCGTCGATTTTGAAGAGACTTGATTTTAGTGTACCAAATATTACACAATTCAAACCACCCATGTCGCTGACTTTTGACGTTGTCATCCAAAGTTCATCTACTGGGACATCCGTTCAAGTAAGTACTTCAAAAATCTCGCCTAGACTGTCTTTGTCATGCGTTCGCCCTCAGAGTGTGAACTACCTGGAATTCCCTCTCATGTTATATGTGCCGAGACGATTGATTCTTTCAAGGTAAAATTTGACGAACCATTAACACATTACATTCCAACATTCATGAGAACATAAAACACAACCGAATGCAGCATATAGAATTTTGTTCATCTTTGTTACAGTTCAATTCCTGTTAACACCCTATGGGAAAAGAAAAGCATCTGCTTGTAACTTATGCCCATAATAAAACTTTGACTTTCACTTGACGTATGATTACACAACTCTGCGTGGATATTTTTGTTAAAAAGATTTTTCACCGGTCTTTTGGAAACTCCCTCAAAGCACATTAACATATTAAAGCACCAACATCATGTATAGTCAACGTAAAACGGAGTTCTCTAGTACCTTAAGTGATCTTGATAAAAATTCCCGACAATTTCTGCTGTATAGCAGTGTAGTCTATTTGGGTTCGTCATTGACTGGATGAGGGTGTAGGCCAAATAACCTGCCGATAGCTTGAAAGCTTTTTATTTTATTTTCACACGTCTCAATCTAGGCTGTGACAAACAAACCATGAGGGTGTGATATTCGTGCTGGTTAAATGGCACTTAGAGCTAACATCAGTTCCAAAATACAGGAATGAAAATTGAAATGACCTCTTAAATGCACCTCGTTTGACAGAAAGACCAACTACTACATCATTCATACCTACTGGCGCAGTCACAGTATAACTCAAGCTAGCTGTATGGATTAACCGGTGTGGATTTGAGTGAAATGTCTAGTTCACAACTTTATGCATGTCTAACCCGAGCCACGTCTGTTGAATCAGTGATGGTTAAATTTGCACTAACCTTAAAACGTTTCTGCACATAACTCACTATCAAGAAGCCTGGCAACGCGGCTTAACTTATCGCATTGAGTGCCAGCGCAAAAATAGCCATAGCCTCAAAGTTCCTAGGAGGGTTTAGAACAAACTTTTCGGAAAAAATCAATGGAGGTACTCACCGGATGATATTACTGGAATCCGGCACAGTGGTTACTCGGATGAAATAAATAGGAATGCCTAGGGTCATGAGTGTACGAAAGAAACACGTTAGTGGAACAACTTGCATTAAGATTGACTGGTAAATGCACACGGTTCAAAATGGCATTGAAGCTAAAGATGAGGTTCAGGTGGGTCGATTCTAGACATGAGAGCACATGGGTAAAATTCCCATAAGTGACAATAGTATTACTTCAGTCATCTAAATTGCAAGACAATTGCAAACATTTGTAAGAGAAATAAATAAGAAGAGGTGTTTCAGTATGCAGTAAGGTATGTCTCACACACTGTACCAGTCCACCTACCTTAGCGGTGAGATTAATAAGCGGAACCAACCATCGATTATCACAAAGGATGGTCGAACACATTCCAAAGTGGTTTCTGAAGTTGTCGACGCAACCCAAACTCGATAACAAAGCGATCACACGGAACTCGGGGGCAACCATTGCAAAACACGTCATGACAACTAAACATAAATGATGCCATTTTCTCTTTTAAACCCACACTGCTTAACCGAAATGTAAATTGTTGGCAGTTGGCGATGCGTTGGTAATCAGATTGCATCGTCCAGTTCTATGCGCCGAAACATCCGTCACGTAAACAGTTCAATTGCCGAGGAAGTGCCCTCTGGTTTTCAATTTTAGTAGCCCATGTACATTTTGACATGAACGTCCACCGTGATTTACCAACCCAATGTGCCTATTTCTTTTACTTCAGTGATTTAGGAGGTCACACATCTCGTGACATGTGTGTCTTCTTTTGCTCGTGATAACAAAATACAAATGACTGAATTCAAAGATAGTTTCTTGGAGAACAATCACCAAATACTGCAGGAATCTCCAATGAAACAGTGTTGAAATGGATGCTCCTTCTCAACGTCTACCAAAATAATAAATCTGCCTTTAATAACTCTTTGGAGGTATACGCGAAGCAATCCATGAACAGGTTCACAAACTGCTACTCGTCATTAACCTATCCTGGTTGAGGGCAAATATTCTCACTGAACACCCTTTAAATATTTCCTTTGTGTTCTGGAAGCATTATTCTATAAAACAGACGAGCTCACTGATTCTTCACACGCTTTGGACTCTGAAAAACCATCCGGTTTAGTGCTCACTCGGTGGTCTCCTCGCAACCTGACAGTTTTACCCTGGGAAATTTGTGACAAATGCAAGAGGGGACCTACCTGTCGCTTGATGGGAGCTTTAAGAATCATAAAATCCGTGAGACGAGCGAAGCGTTTCGCCCAACTCCGTCGGTTAACGGTTAGCAATTTCATTTGACAGTCATTTGATGCTCTCAGGGCATTGGAGGTTGGTTCTGAAAGCCATGGTTGTCTATATGTTACTAACTTTTTGTTTTAAATTTACTCTAATTGAATTATTCTTGTAAAATCGGTTATAGCTGTTGATCAGGCTTTAACAGTAGTAAAAATTGATCAACTGTCTAAGCAAATAAACAATCATATCTTAACATTACTCGACACCGTTTGTTATGAAATAGAGAGAATGAAAATCAGGACATCATCTGACTTTCACCAAATATTTTACAACCGTGCAACGATCGCATGAAAGTACGTCGAGCGAAATTTCAACTGTTTTATGTTTCGCCAAGGTGTGTGAAGGACAATAAAGAATATTCATCTCATTCTCTCCCCGTGAACTTTACTTGATATATTTGGTTCTGTCGCAAGTCACAATACCAAGAATATGAGAAGAATATTTTTATGGTCTAGCCGTACGTATTTGTCTACGAAAACCTACTGGCTGTGATTTCCAGATTGTATAGAATTTGCATACAACTAACTAGGTTGTGAATGCCTGATAAGCTATTTCATCGTGAACCTTGCATTGACATGCCCATGGTCCCAGGACGCGACAAAACAGTTCGCATCGTTTCAGCGTTTTACTCAATAAATTAGAGAACGGAACGAAACCACAATCAGGACGAAAGGACAAATCCCTCCCACCCTCACCCTGGAGCACCAGGTTAACGGCAAACTGAGTTGAACAGAGTGAGATCAAGGGACAATATTAGTCGGTGGAGAAGAACACATCCATAAATGAACGGATACAAGCAGAACACTGCCAATTCACAAGCATATCACCTCGGCTGAAGATGAAACATTTGCAAACAAATTTGCAGGCTCGGTGAACAGGCGAAATGGAATTCGGTTCACCCGGGCTACGAGAACCGATTTTCGATAATATGTCAACGGAAGGTCTGTATTGATCATAACCCGTTGATGTTTTGCTTACGCCAAACAAGGATTCAATGGTAAGTGAACAGATTTTGCAGTTGCAACAATCTTTAGGACACCATAAAATGTTATTAAATCTCAGTTATTGTAGATGGTTAAAAACAAAATACTGAAAGCCTTACACCAGAAGGAGACCCAAAATGCTCATAAAAAGCAGATTTTGGAAAGCTAAGAGGTCGTCTTCAGTTGCGCACGTCAATTTGTTTACGTTTTGCACTCCGCCAGGATAAATATGCTTTCATCGTGGCATTCGATGGGAGTGCGACAAAAGAGATGTCCGTAACGTCATTCAGGTCTGCTTAGAAAGGTTCAACCCTAACCTTGACACACAAAGAGTTAACCGCGGCCGTGGGTTGAGGTATGGCTTACCAGCACTCTTCATCAATTATAAATGAATACAGTCTAGGGATTAATACTCCATAGCTAGTTTGGTAGATAGTGCTTTGTTGACGTAATACCAGCTTGTAGATCGCGTTCGATCTCGTAAGGGTCGTTGTCTTTGCATGGTATATGCTATCTCATAGATGAATTTGTGTCCCTTTCCGGCATTTGACCCTTGCTTTATTTTCTGCTTCAGCATTTTATTGAATATCCATAATACTGTGCATCTATGTATCCCTTATAACTACTTGCCCAATAATTTTCAGAATTCCGTTATCGGGGGGTTCAACTCTGAATGTCCGGTGATAGTTAGATGCGGTAGTAAAAGGAAATGTTAACTTAATTTAATTATTTTTTTCTGAGCATTTAAGCGCGACCATGGACCGAAACTGACATAGGAATAACAAAGATGTTTCTTGAATTAGTATCCACTATAAATGACTACTAGTTGTGCAATAAGTGTCCGTTAAGGATCAGTATGCATTATCTCTGCGAGCCTAGTTAAAATGATGAAACCTCACATATATATATATGCAAACTATCCCCCATAGAATGAACCGATTACATGTAAAACCTTGGATATATGTGTAAAAGCGTTAGCACGTTTATAGTCCTTTGAAGTTTAATCTGAAGTTATTGTTACTTTCGACAGTCTGAGTACATTATCAAACCATAGTACAAAACTGGTTTAATGCAGCTGTCATAAACTTGGTGATAAAAGATATCTTCGTCCCCCAGATTTGTAAACTATAATCATTGATCCTACATCAATGCGGACATAGAACCGGTTTCTATCGACATTATTTGCAATTGTTCTGCAGCATATTGGTTTTTAATTTGAAAACAGTTTATGCAAGTGACCAATTCTTTCTTTCTCATGAGAGGACAACACTTGGGTTATGTATGTTAGAAGACTTATCCGAAGACATTGAATTTAAAACCGTTTGTACCTGAAACGGACCACTGGCGCGCTAGAATGCCGAAATCTGTCTCTCGTTCCCAGTTATATAGTTCACTTTAAAACACTTCTTACATTTCTCAGAGCCGGCAGTTGCCGCAATGTGGTAAGCATCACCCAATTGCCTTAATTGTTTACTCACTTGTACAGTGCACATCGACTTATGTTTTTACGACATGACACTACTCATTTGTTACTGTCAAATTCCTAAAACAATTTTTCTTAAAGAATCGACAGTTATTTGGAATGAAATGCACTTAATCACATACAGAGAGAAGCTTTTCCAAAGTCCAATATCGCTTACGATAGACAGACATGAGTAGAGTCAAGGAATCGCTCTATATACATCGAAGGGTGGATATTCAGCAACTCACGTCAGTAGACAAACATACTGATATATTCATGATAAGTGTGTATGTATTGGGGAAATTGGAAAAAGACAGATTTTTCTCACTAATTACAAGAAGACAGGGAGTGCTGCTTTGCAAAGAGATGCAAGGGTGCGAAATTAACCCGACCACAGTTATCAAAAACGTTTAACAGGAGCTATAGACATATTGGTATGCAATGTTTGACAAATTATTTATGAATTGGAAATGAGAAATTATCGCAACTTTAAATTACAGGTTGTGTAATGATATTTGAAAGTGAATGTTTATTTTTGCACCACATCTGAGAAACGTGTGATTATTTTTGTTTGCTCGTTCAGGCAAGCGCGAATAGGAGCACGTTGTTTGGATATTGTATATATAAATATATATATTGCAGGATTCTAACATAGAAACAAAGTCCAAGTCAAAGAGCACGTTTGTGTAGTATACTTTTATTGTTAATTAAATCTCTGGGCATAAATATATACATCAATATATAAATATATACTTATATATAGAGCGGTACGGGTACTGCATGTTTTGTCTTCAATCGGTTATTTGTTTCTTGTTCGAACGCATCACTGAAGTAGACAGACGGGAAACAAACAGTTAATTGGTAAAATAACTATTCGAGTGATACTCATAAAAGCAACCAGCTTTGACTGATACTATCCGGTTTTCAAGTGACAAACGGGTACATTATCCGAATGAATAATCTGGGAGAAAAAATAAAGGAAGACGGAGATTACTATACGTATAAAACATTTGGTAATGAACCGAACATCTCTCACTACCTACTGGGATGAATAAGTTATCGGTTGCAATGTCAAAGCCAATCGTGGATTGATGCAATCCAGATGGCATAGGTGTGCTATCTAAAAGACAGACTAGTGGATCGACTATCAGTTATTATTGCTAACGTAAAAAATGACAGCCTCAATATATCTTGGATTCACCACTTTTGGAGTGATTAGACCACCGTTGTTCGGAACAGCGGTGAGAAACTTCCTCTTGCGAATAGCAAACATTTTGGATGCAGATTTAGAAAGGTTGAGGAAACGTTTTGTCAGGCTTATTTATGGTTATTCACTGGTACCGCAGTTATTCATTATGCATAAACCAAAAGCACCATAACAACCAGGCAGAATAAGGTTCATATTTTGTATCTCATCGAAACGTTGCTTGCAGAATAAGCGGCATGTTATCATTGGAGGAAAATTGCTAAAAATAACAATTAGGGCAATTAGAGATTTTTTCTCAGAATAACACAAAGAATACCAAATATATGGCTCAAAGCACATGCCACAATATGTTTACTTTTTTCGGTCCCTTTCTTATCGACGCTGAGCTATGGGGCCGGCAAACGAACGAATCTTTCGGTGTCTCCAAAAATGCATCGGACTAAACCAAACAGGGCCAGTATGAGCTAATTCTTAACGAATAATCAATTGGGGATAGGGTTGTCCTATCTTTTGAGCTTGACTTTAGGTGAAACTAACCAAAAAAGACAAACTGCCACTGCAATGATTGGGATCAAACCTTTGGCCAAGCGTTTGAGAAACCCAATCCCCTAAGAAAAAACCACACAAGAGTTCAATCGTTCATTTTGAACTGTGTTTACAAGTCCTAGATGGAGGGTATGTCGGTGTTTGTTTTGTAATCCTGTCGTCTTTAAAACGGAAATATACCCAAATCAGAAGGCAAACTAAGATAATGGATTAAAATTCGTGATCTCAGTGTGTGAAAATTGATTACGTGTCAACATATGACCAACCGCTATTTAAGAACGCACCTCAAAGAAGTCATTCAAAGTCCAAGACAAAGTTTTAATTATGAGAATAACTTATAAGCTCGTGCTTCTCTTGTCCCCATAGGATATTTACACAGATGAATCGTTACAAGTCAAAAAAGGAGTCACATAGAGTTCCGGGTAGGAGATAATAGAGAATGTAGGCTATAGTGAATTTGCGTTTACCTTTAGTGGTGTACGAATGTGCAAACGTTTCGTCGAATCTGTGCTTGGAAGATTCAATAGTAGGTGCACAAACGACATGAGAAGGAAGGGCGTTCCAAGTAAGGCATCCTCTGACTGCAAAAGACTAGCGCCGGCATTCCAGTCCCCACTTTGGAATCAGTAGCTTGAAACGGTTTCCCCTTAGGTTAACATTGTTCGATAACATGAGCAGTGGGCGAAAAGGATGGTTTGGGTTCTGCAGTATTTGATTCGTCAAAATCAAGTCTCCCCGAGTTCGGTGGTACTGAGCAGAGGATAGTCCTAATGGTCGTAATCACTCATTTTTTAGATAATGCAATCCCTTGACCATCTTGGTG
The DNA here is from genome assembly GCA_900618425.1 of Echinostoma caproni. Lineage (NCBI taxonomy): Eukaryota > Metazoa > Platyhelminthes > Trematoda > Plagiorchiida > Echinostomatidae > Echinostoma > Echinostoma caproni. Next base: position 110,094 of record UZAN01039378.1, on the reverse strand, counting down.
TCTATCCTTTGTGGACGCTCAAGCATCTTGTGATCATGTTGAACCCATGAACTCCAAGCTTGGATAGCGTACTCTGTGTTGGGTGAAATGTACGCTGATAGCAAACGTGGGAATAGTGATGATTCAAACCGGCGAAAGACTCGCCGAAGTAAGCCGACATTCTTCATAGCAGAGAACGAAGCCTTAGCACAATTGATGAAGCAACTTAAACCCTCTTGAAAAACAATACTCAAGTCCTTCTCACTAAAAGTGTGTGGTAGCTGCTGATGCCCGAGGAAATACGTTAATTTCCTCTTGTGGCCCAGGGATAGGACTTTGCGTTTAGCAACATTAAATGCAATGTCGTTCTACTTAGACCATTGATAAGCTGCGTGGAGTGATTCCTGAAGTGTTAGAGACCCCTCGGGTTCTGTTACTGTGTTCCAGATTTTGGCGTCGTCTGCAAGCAGTATTGTTTTTGGGCTTAACACTTTGGGTAGATTATTTATCAATGCGAGGAACAGACAGGAACCGAGTACGGACCCGTGTGGAACACCGCGGATGTCTTCGATAGATCCGGATGTGGAATCACAAACACGAACTGATATGGTTCACAGGTATCAGTTGTATAAAATTGTGTGGAAGAATAGCGCAAATTTGGCGTGACAAAAAAGAAGAGAGTATGGAGATAGGATGAATACAGGTGATCAAGTAACGCATGCTTAGCAATACTGCAGTGTTGAGCTAACGGTACGGTGTCAGAAACTACTTGGTTTGACGGAGGGTGAACGTATACCTGGGTTCGACTTGATATCGATATATGTGATAAAAATGCATCTTTCAGGATTACAGTAATCCAAAATATGCTTGTTAGGACGTTTAGTTACAAAAAATATGTCGTGTGCAGCATACCGTAGATCGCTAGACTGTCTATGGTTTACTTTATTTTATTAGACCTAAAAAGGTAATATGGGCAACTACAAGTTCACTACATTGATCAGGTTACACCGGCAGTTGGTAACAGATTTATCAAGGTTCCAAAGCATCCTAGTCAATAGCATGCCACCTGGAGTATTTGCTTTATTGTCAAATGTGATTCTTACACATAGTGCGTACTGCGCTCCTTTACTGTGATGTCTGGATTAATTTAATTATCTTTTGTAATCTTGGTCACATTTCTAAAGAACAAGATCTATTTGTTCAACATTTGAACTACAGTTCCCACGGTTCTGACTAACAGTGTTTACGAATGCAAAATCAATTAAATGAAAATTGGCTGATTCTGGATTCACTTTTCGCACAACGCTGCCCGGATGTTTGCTTCCTCGAGATTGACGGTTAATAAATAATAATAATAATTTAATTATGACCGAACATATTCGTTTACTGAATCCAAAACAAAAGCAGTCTGTATTCTAGATATTATGGTATTTCCATCACAGCGTTGTCTTCTAGCTACAATATTGAATCGCTTTTCTGATGTGCGTATTTGCATTCTCACAGAATATATAGGAATCCGTGATTTGGAAAAGTGATCGGCAATCATGGTGCATATGGTGAGGAAACAAGACATTTTAGATCCGTTGAACATAGCAAACGTCCCCGGGTTATGAACACCACATATTCCCAACTGTGTTGCGTGCAACGGGTATTCTGGGTCGACTGAGTTGGACGCGGTTTGGAGACGAATGGGTTAAGTGAATTTTTAATCTTCTATGAAAGAACCATTGCGGCAATCTCTACTGGGAATCCCGGGTGGCAAACAACATGAGAAGTTTATTTACAACTAAGCATAGAGGAGTCAAATCCTGAAAAGTAAAATGCGATATGATCAACGACCGAAAATATGCTCCATATCGCACAGTGCTGATTTGTCAATGCCGCTGTGGATCAAAGGTAACGGGGAATTATACAGGTTTAGATGATTACACACCTGTATTGGCTAAGTAAATCGAAATGATACGGGTGTAAGGTAATTTCAATGCTCTGCATAGCACTTTCGTTCTGCATGACGAATTTGACAGTGTGGAATATTACATGAACACTGACAAACTTTATGAATGCAAACAAATCAAGAAGAGCATTTTGAACTTATGAAAAATTCAATAAATGGATGTTCCCTAAAATCGTCTCCCACAATGCGAACAATAAATAAATGAATGTTGTAACCCTAGTACTTAAATATGTCATAAATGTTCAGGGCAAAGTGCGGGTCATCTGTGTGGGTCACGTATTTAATCGCATTTCGAGAAGATCTTGACTCTTAAACCGACTGTGATAAAACTAGCGCAAGTCACAAAATGACAGTTATTAAGGTTGAATTGGAGGTGAATTTCTCTGTACGTCTACCCGATGCTAAAGATTTTGAAACAAGTAAATGTCCAAAATCTGATTACTGAACTAAACCTCTTCTGACAATTTGATTGGTAAATCTGTTTTACAAAAACCCTTTATGTCCAACTAATAAAATTGAAACATTTAACAACAGGTATCCGGGCGAGTTTACAGTTTCTAAACGAAGCAAAAATTCAGAATGCGAAAAGTGAGTAAATCTGCCCCTCAGTAGAACAAGTGAATCTATTTGAGTGCGTCGCGGGTAAAAAAATATTATGGACACAGATAGCGCTTGGTGATTGACGATTATTGTACTCAATGTATTTTGATTAATCAATGATCACGTTCATTCCGTCATTTTGTCTTTAAGAGCCAAGTTAAAATGCTTTTGTTTGAATTTGATGAGCTATTAACCTCCCAAAGGATTCCATTTCAAGTAATCTTGTTTGTTTTGTCGGTACAAGTTGGAACTATACAGAGGACGATGCACTGGATATTTTTTTAAAAACGTATCACTACACAGAGCTTCACCTTCATTGTTGATCAAAGGTGCGCCAGTCTAATTTACCTACGATGAGTAGAGTACTGAAATCCTATGCAAGCTTCATCATCTACCTAGTAGGAAGTCTATTTGTGAAAGCACGAGCAGCTGTGTTTTATGCATGAATAATTACATTTGTCAATAAATCGACAAATAAAAAGTAGCAGTAGAAAGTGTAGATTACTTTAGGGGCTAACCTATTTTCAAGATAAATGGGGAAAACAATCTGATGTTTAGGTGATTATTAATCATTTCAGAGAAATTGCCTCGAGTAGACCCAGTATGTAAATAATTGGATTTGACTCCATTCGTGGATTGATGGTTTAACAGGGGACTCACGTCATCACACATGCTATCACAATAGAATGGGTGGTGAATTTCACTGAAAATTCTTCCTCAATTAGTCATGTATCTTTGCTGAATTGCAATAATTGCATCCACCGTACTACTCAGCAAACCGGGTTTCCGGTGGGTACTTTGCTAATAAATTGCAATGTAATTCTTATTGGTTTCATTTATCTCACAGACTATTATTATTATAGATTGGGACTGTATCTCACAGAGGGGGATATTGTCATTCTTCAATAGATAAACAGCTATGAATTGATATGACTGAAACATTCTGCGGAAAACACATGAAATGTTGCTAACCTAAGTGTATCGATTTATGGTGAGCTCGAAAAAGTTTGATTATATAGCCGTCCCAGCCCCTCAGTCTATACTGAGATTCTATTGGGTTGGCATAAACACTTATAACGCACTATTATTTTATTGCCAATACGTTAATCATGATGAACTGGTTGACAGTTTCCTCAATTTATCATCAAAGTTCACGAACTCATAAAGCCGTAAATTATTCTTATTATCAATATCACTAAGATAAATTCTAGCGGTTACATTTCAAATCAGCTTTGAGAGTTAGCCTAGATGAAATCAACACCAAAATTGCGTTTGCTAAAGTAAACCAAAAGAAACACTTGTTGTAAATTCAAAGATTTTATATAGTTGTTTCATCAATCGGTTGGCCCGGTACCCAGTATGATTGCTGCAATATAATATCGGACTTCGTGTGCACTGTTTCAACGCGATCAAGCTTATCATAATTTGCACGCAGCAGTTCAGAACGAGTGCATAACACAGCAAACCAAATGCATCTTCAAGTAACTCACCACTGCGTTCACTTGGATTTTGCAGTGTTTAGGAAATGAGGTAAATTATTAAGATCATTGCAGTCAATCGAAATTTTCATCAGTACTCATTGTTTGGTTTCTTTCTTGTGAGGCGTCACTGAGAGCAGTAATGACCGTGTCACTTTTATAATCCTACAAATGTACAATCAGCATCATGGATACAGGAAAGTTGTTTTGTAATTATAAATCTCCAAGGTTGAAATTGCTACCTTATGAGTCTATTTCCATTTTTTACTAAATTTTACTAAAATAATTGTTTCAAAGAAACCATGGCCTCACTCAAATACAGAACCCCAACAACAGCGATTTACTCGTCTGCAACAAACTGAGCAGCGTTAACTCTGGAGACCGTTGGGAGGTAGTGTCGAAACAAGGCTGTACGATCAACGCAGTAAACAGGCTGACTAAATAGATCACATGGTATTGACCCACATCGATTGTCCACAGTTGGTAATTGAACAGCAAAATCTAAATCCACTATGCACAATGGCTGACGTGAATGGATGCATGTAATTCCCGCGCAACTTGCAGAATAATTCTGGTCACAATCAACTGCGGTGTATACAGGTCACCCATGCAGCTCAAGTTACATAAATAAGTTCTCTGAATTTAGTTAGAATGTGGACTGGAGTAAGGTTTTTAGGTTGCACACATCAATGCCCAAAGCGCTAACACAGGTACTGCAGGGATTAGAAAATAATGATCCCAAATGCACTTTTGGGCAACGTGCAACACAGAATACCTAGATTTGCAAAATGTTTTTTTGAACCTTAGGCATTAAATTCAAAATTGACTGTCTCTACTAGAGTATTCTGTTCTCCATGTCGAATGTTTCAGCGTAGGGTAAAAGGAATCTCGGACAAACCGTTGTTATAAGGATTTTAGGTCAATTCGGTGTATTCTTTAATGCAACAGACTTTCTTAAAACATAATTTTCTGATTTCTATCCAATAATGTGTACCATGAGGCCTTTATTTTATAAGTCATTGATAATTGTACATTTTGGGACTTTGATAGAAAACAGGTAAAGAAAGTCACTAAACGTCACATAGAGGGACGGTGAGAATTATTGATGAAACATCATTGGTCAGCCTAATCGTTTCAGTTACGTTGAACAGATGATTTGTTTCATTTTATTTTATGACACCTTTGTTAGATTCATCTGGAATACGACAGAGCTTATCCATATCTTGGATAAAGGTTAGGTGACGCAAAATAGTAAGGTTTGAATTTGGTAATTCATCTTCATTAGCCCGGGCATAAACTAGAACTACATCTTTTGCCATCAATCTTTAACCAAAACCCACAATGTTTTAGCCTCGACCCGCAATCCTTTAGCCAAAACCCGAAATGCTTTAGCCAAAACCCACAGTCCTTTAGCCTCCAAGCACAAATTTTACAAATTTTAATAATACAAAGCTTGACTAATAAATAAAAGTTGTGGCGCTCGTTCATCCGAGAGCTTTGGATGCGCAGTTAAATGCCAACCACCATGTCCGATTTCTCCCACCATATAGTCCCTTTTCCAATCCATTGGAAGAGGTCTTCAGTAAATTCCAACAGGTGAGAGATTTTATTCTTTTAATTCCCTTATCATTTAGTACATTAAAAACTGGTTCACTGAAAACACTGAAGCCATACGAGATGTACCAAATGGTTTGACGATACGGGCACATCGTCTAAACCTACTCCAATCACTATGTGGTGCGGCATTTGATACCGTTACTACAGTCAACTGCGCGGCATACGATCGTCACACCTTCTCATTTATTAGTCAAGCTTTGCAATATGAAAATTTGTAAAATATAAATTTTTTCAACATTCGTTGACCTCAGAATATTCCGATAGTTTTTATTCTGACTTGCCTACAGCAGTGTGACTAAAGGTTGTTCGTTGAGGCTAAAGAACTGCGGGTTTTGGCTAAAGATTGATGGAAAAAACTGGTAATTTTCGTAGTATTGTCCTGTTAGAATTGCACATAGATTAATAAATCAACATGTCCCATGACTTTTACTAAGTTTATCCAACATATATTTGATCCTTACGCTGTTTCCATTTTCCTGAACTATGCAAGTAACGTCTACGCACTAAAGCCCCGTCCCTCAGTAATAATTTTGATTATATGTGACCTTGACCGTTTTATCTTTTGTTGCCGTTGCTTACTGAGACCAGTTATTGAGTAAATACGGCCAGCGTCATTTGATACCAGGGCGTCTGTTTTGAATTCCTTACTGAAAAAGCTCACCACATGATGCTGTAGAAATGATACTCGAGGATAAAGAACATACTACTAATTGCAATGAGTTCGTTCAATACTGATAAAAGTTGACCTTGTGATCTTTGTAGATTAGGCTGTGCAATTTTGCAATTATTTTAGGAACCACAGCCGAGTAGGCATTAGCTATGACTTACCTTCACAAAACACATCTTTGGGAAAGTGCCATGTACATGTATGGCCTCCTTTTAGATATTCTGAAGCCCTCTCCCAACCCTCCACTGTGTGAAACTTCTTATCCATTTATGTGTCGAGCGAATGCAGAACAAAAATAGTTTTATGAGTAAATTGCATATTGAGCAGTCGAAAACTTCGTTCATTCTAAGAAAAAGTTGATGAACAACCCCGGTCTTTTCGTAATCGAGGTTCAATGTGGTGGTTGATGTTACATTGATCCAACATTTGCTTCGCAACTGGACGCTGAGCTGTGACGGTTTGATCCTTATGCTGCAGTCAATAGGGTTGTCATATCACAGAAGGTGAACATTGTGTAATGCTTTTCCGTAATATACTGTTGCGCGGGCTGAGATGAACGCATATTTTAACGTTCTGAAATGGTCTCAATACAATCGCTTCACAAATGGATGCCTACAAGACAAACTCGAACTGGCTCTTAAAAAAGAGAAACAGTAGTAGGTCAAATATGACCTGCTTCACTTATAAATAATTATTTTGTGGAACGTGTTGCTCACAGTTATCAAAGGAAATACGTGTTTCATAGGCAAACGTTTGAAGAAAACAGTGGTTAATGGCAAAGTTGTCAAACTTGTACCATTCTATGTACATTCGATGTAGCTATTGGTAAACGTTTTCGTGGCTGCCCGAAACAATACGAGGCTGAGCGGTCGATGACAAAATAAAACAATGGGAACACAGTAATAAGAACAAAGGAGTTACGGGATCGCATCAAAACACTGACACAGATATGCCGTGGGTTGTTGTTTGCAACAGATATCGAAGGTAAACGAAAATGAAACCCAAACGTTTCGGTACGATAGAAGTACTTAGGTTAATACACTACCGACTTCATTGTCAAGTTTTCGCGGTCACACACTGGCAATCATTTTGGATCAAAATCTGAATGATACGATGGCATCAAAGTCACGTAATAAGTGAATTATTTCTGTGTCTATATACCGCAGCGTAGCTTTGATAAATGAACAACTTTTATATTTTTGAGATCATCATCAAAACCTCTGAAATAGACAAAAAACAGAGAAACTGATTTGGAACGCTGCATTGCATGATATATAGATCTCGATAAATAGGAGTGACTGGTCCAAAAGGGAGTAAAATGCTCCTTTGGTCGTTTGTGGGGGTAGGAATAACGCGGCTTGGTTAGTACTTTTGCGCGGTCGCTTACAAGAGTCTGCAAAACAGATAACGTACAAAAACCCATGAAGGATCATGCACTTTTGACCGTTTTCCATGCTAAAATGAGAATACAGTCTCACTAAGCCATATATATGAAAATCGTCTTGGTTTAAATTCGAAAATCGCCAAAAAGTGAGGTCTTGCCACTCAGTATGTGGTATATGTATGTGCTATATTCTCTGATTCTGCTCTTCTACATAAATTATTTTACATTCCATTAATAGCGGATGTGGTTTGATCATTTAGTAAATGTCGTCATGTACAGAGATAACGGAGAGTGAACTGGCAACTTAGGAAACACTGCACAGCTCTTTCGACCTGGTTGGGTCTCATCGGCAGGGCGAATCCATCGACCTGACTGGGGACTGGAACCGGGGACCTCACATGTGGAATGCAAGCGTACTACTCACTCGGCCACTGGGCAGCTGATCAGACCGTTTCTCATAGAAAATGATGAAACCCAGCCAGATCGAAACAGCTGTTCGGTGCTTCCTAGCTTTTCAGTTTACGTTTCACTTACTAGTTACACGACGAAATCACCTTTGAAATTAATTTTCAGCTGAAACCCTAGTGTTGTGAACAGACTTATTTTCGGTGATACATCAGCTGGCTAATATGTCACATCTTATCAAACATCACTTTGTATATAAAAAAGGAACCAACCATAATGATTATTCACTAGTTCGGGACAATCATCCGGCCTGACTGAGCCTCAATGTGGTTAAAACTATTGCAAGCACCATCGTTTCAGACCTTGCTGAGTCAGATCACACAGTGAGGGTGACCGAAGCATCTATCGTGTTCTGGGTCGCAGATCAAAGTCGATTTAAAACAGCATCCTAAACACCGCACAGTCGGTCGGAATTCATCTACATAATCCCCCTTGTGCGTCCAAAAACAATTAGTGAAGTCATTCCACCTGTCATGGTCCTTCATCTCCCGTCTTCATCCTACTCCTCCCCCTCACAACTCCAACCCAAATCACACGGGTCACATGGACCCAGCGTAAGTTCCGACAGTAGGATCAGGCATATGCAGTTTATGAAATCCAGACAGAAAACAACAACAACAAAAATCCCCATTTGATTAATCAATAATTCTGTTTACTTATTCTATACAAAATGATGTTATAAAAAATGTGACGTATTTGCCAATTGGTGAGTCATCGAAAATAAGCTTGTTAGTTAAACTGCGTTTTTCCTTCAATGTGTGCCGTTGGTATATTCCGGGAACTTTGAGCTGCTTTAATAGTATATAAATGAATTAATCAGTTTCTAATTTCAAAGCTGTAATTCTTCTTCTGATGACTTAAAGTGCTACTCTTTTTTCAGGTAGAAAACTTCAATGACTTTCTTTTTGATGTTTTCTGACCATTTCTTGTCATCTCTCAACAATCAATCTTCTACACCAGTTCAGCACTCCTCACGGGCAGACACGAACGCTCTAAACGCATTGAAGATTTCTTAGCACTTCAAACCAACTGCACATAAGATAATACTTATATGAATGATGGGACATATTTTGAAATGATTTTGGCTAACAACAGTTTTCTCTCCTTAAGTTTTTGTGGGTGCGTCTTTAAACATCAAATGGAATTGAAATTAAGGGTTTTCGAATAGTTTTTCCAACATCTGAGACAAAACCGTGATTCCCTTATAGCGACAAACCCATGGGCATGGCAGTTTGTAATGAAAGGTTTCACTTTTACATGCAATGCACGTAATACCCTGCTGGAACAGTTTACCTGAGACGGTTGTGAGTTGCTCGAACGTGATTGCCTTTAAGAGATTCTTAGATGATTGTTGGCCTTCTATAATCCCTGAAGCCGTTTGAAGGTAAATACCCATTCTTTCTGAACGCCATTGTTTAGGACCTGATATTGCACCTCACATTCTGCCTTTCAGAACAAAAGCTATTGACTCGCAGTGCTGGAAGCCACAAGATCAGTCAACAACAAATCGATCTGGATGCACGATTGGTCCGGGCCACAGATTGTGCTGTGCAAACTGAACTGAACTGAACTGAATCATAACAGTTAGTTTGTAAAATATTGCGATTTGCCCGTCATAAGTTCCAGTGACGTCAGACACAGAAGTGTGCAAGGTGTTCCATATGCGCAGAACTGTAACAACACAGGGTATGCGAAACAGAGATACTTTACCGTGTCAAGGTCAGTCTGGTACGAATTTTGAAATGGCATTCGTCACTGACTTGACTGACTAACTGGCTTAGTACGCGAAAGTGTTTCTATAAGATGCCCATATGAGGGAATCGTTGGGACGGCCTCCGCCTAACGCTCAACCAATTCACTAAAATTCCCGGAGTGGCCCACTAGCTGCATCCATTTGGATGGACAACGTACAAAACAATTGAATGTCCTATAATTGATTACAGAAGACTGATATGAAGGCACATAGGCTCGTTTTCCGATCCATCAGCTCATTAAAAAGGTTTACTGGAGTCGTTAATTTGTGTAATAGATTCAATAGGGGATATAATTCAAGTTTGAAGTAATCCCACAGCCACATCACGTTACACAACGAAGTATCACAAATAGCTGATTCACATTGTCTCTCAACTGATGAAATCCTTTTTGCTGTTATATGTCTGTTTTACGTCATTGTAACACCCATTTTTTGCAAACGTGCAGTTTATGTAGTCCATATATGGTCGTTGGTACTTTATTCTCGCTAATGAACAGAGGAAAATGCAATTTGTTTTGTGCAAAGACTGGTGAGAATGTTTTCATCCAAACGAATATTGATGTTCTTTCATGACTGAGAAATAAAATACAAAACCTATTCATTTGCCTCATTATTCACAATCACCTTTTTTATGCACAAGTAGATTAATATCTAACTGACAGGTGTGACGTAACTTTTTCCATCGCAACGTAAAAAGCTTCACTCTTGTATGTGCATTTGGACATTCATGTTTACCTCCAATGCATCACCATGCGACATAAGGAAATTCTGAAAATGTGTCATTACTGAACAAAAATATAATACTTCCACGAATGTACCAAAGGGGTTTCTGGGAATCATTGCATTATTCGTGATGTAAATCGAGAAAGCGCTTTACCTTCACATATGCACACCATAGTTATTCTTCGGAACTTGCAACAGTTTCAATATTCATATGACATTTAGGTTGAACGCGTTGTCGTATGCAAGCAAAATGTTACTGATGCCACGAGAACAAAGCAGCCGTTCCGTGTTCGGAATGGTATTTCTTCAATAAGTGTTCTGAAGTTGTTGAAATTCTGGACTATCGTTTTCATTACATTTACTGAAATTTCGATTATTGCCGAATTCATTTGGGGCAAAATTTATTCACAGACAAGTAAACGAAAATAATTTTGTTTTCGTATCCTGCCTAAATTCTCCTTCTCTCGATTTTCGAAATTGAAAATATTTTACGGGTCTTCACGGCAAATTTTTTTTCGTAGGTTGCTAGTTTACTATTTATTCTCACCTCTTTACCCATGTGAGGCAGGAAAGTAAACTCAACAGTGCCCTGTAGTGATTTGGGCAACAATGGACATTCACAGACGTAGATGTCAAATCCAGGTAAGCTTTATACACCCATTGTAGGAGATTTAGGAAATTTCAAACGTTCGTTCCATTCCGAGTCGTGTCAAGAGTCGACTGCAAACGAGTGTCGATCAATCGCATCGGTGTTCAACGTCCCTCTCAACTAGAGGAATAGGCTGAGGTGTCCGGAAATTGAGCACCTATCCGAGTACCATCCTTGAAGCGGAAGCGAAGGAAAGTCACCGTTTCCGCTACGGCTGCTGCTGCTGTTACTGCGGTTGACCGCCACAAATGTCGTACTGATAAACCAGATAAGGTAAACTGCATTGAGAAAATGTTCCGCGGCTTACAAACAGTGCCGCAATCTTCCCTCGTGACCTGTTTTCTAATACATTCAGTGTTTGTCGAGGAATTGCATACCAACAACACATGGAAACTGATTTCTTAACTTTATTTATAACTTCATGGTGTGTCTCGTGAGTGGACTGGAAGGCAAAATGACTGAATAGATCAATTTTGATGCTTCCATAATTAACCCGACATAGCATAACTATACAGAATGAAAGTGGGTAAGAGAATGAAGGGTTGAAATGTGAGTTTATCTTGGTGCACCACGATCGGATGGTCGATGTTAGCAACTAATTGGTTAGCGGTAAACATATTATGCATTGGTGGTAGCAATATATAGTCAGAGCAATTTAAAAGTTTTAACTTGTTTTGAAGCTTCCAATGATGAGTTATTCAAACTAACCGAAATCTCCTTGGTTATGTGTGGTAGATGATCTCTGGCATCCTATGGTCGAAACGCATTGACAGCTAATTCAAAATGAATAAACCAGATAGCTCTGTTCTACTAGCATTATAACACAATCAGGAGCTTCGCCGGGACTCCAAGCCCCACTTAGACGACCCCCACTCCAGTACACCGAGACAATATAGTGAGCTTTGTGTAACTGAGCTTCGTCATAACCAGCAGTGAACGCTGTTTTGTGTATATGTACAAAGATGGAAAACGTAGTTATACATAGTTTTATTCAAATTAATTATTCATTTTTGAGGGTGCTTGGTTAATCTATTCAGTTGCACCTCTTCGTCCTCCCAATCATGAACTACAAAATACGGTACTCGCTACGTATGCATACTCGACCTGAAAACATATATCGTAAAAATATTGAAAGAGATATAGCTCATCTTAAATGAATGAGCTTTGTGAAGAAAATTTGTTTTGCAAGTACGCTTTCAAACATATTAGTACAGGTTTTTCATTATTTATTACAAACGCTTTGCCAGGATAATTCAAATTGCATGATGAAATGCGATAGCACTCCAAATGGCGAAGAAGGTTCAGAATCGCTCGTCTAATTTTAAATACGCGAAAGGTAAACTCTCACTGCTATGCATTTGCTACTGACCTAGGTTAGGGAGTAGTATCGAATGCTATCCGGGGCTGCGATCGGAACCATGGTAAACGTACCGAATGCAAACAAACCACCTTTGAGAGAAAACGCAAATGGATGCACTGGGGTCACTACGCCCAGCTTCTCTAACCATTGAATTAGCTGATCACAACCTCACTCGAGGAAAACCGAACGCGACCGGCAAGACGTTGTCCCTTGAGCAACACTTTCACACAGAATTCACTACCAAGGGCGTCCTCCAACCGTTACCTTCACCGTCGAACGTCACAGACCACCGAAATCTAGTTGTTGGCATGGACAACACAGGCCTGAACAACAAAAAATAACCAATCAAGATGAAACAAGGATGTTTTTGCGCCATGGTCATTGCCTAACACTACAAGCCTAAACTCGGTATTTTCCGTTCAGCAGACCCACCAGACATGTGAAGTGCGTTGTAGACAATGTTATGCAAATGCTTTCAGTCTATCTTGATCCTGTTCCCCATCGCAGTCAACCCTCAGCTGGGATTGACTGAAGTGCTGTCGCGTATGCCCAATCCCTAACAGATGGTGCTGTAAACATTGCAATTGGAAATACCAAACGACCATTCTGTATCCTTGCTAAGACACGGCCCAGCAATGATCCGGCACCTACTGTACGTGTGACACCAGTCTACTTATGTTATTCGTATTCCAGTGAGAATGAGTTTGAGAGCAACACCAAAGTAGTTAAATTAACAGTGGAATCCGTTTTCAACAATCCATTAGAAACTGGTTGTATTAAAGATACTTTGTCCGGGGGAGAATCGTATCGGAAACCAAGTTGTCTCAATACCTGAAAACCTTAATCAGATTTTCTCAATGATGATGCTTATTTGAATAGGATAATCCCGAGGAAATTTATTTTTCTCTTATCACTGGCGGACGGAAATATCGAGTTCCAAATGCATCCTACAGCCAGCGATTTATGAGATCCAATATATTATATTATCGGAAAATTGATTGATCTTCTCAAAGGGCGAAATTACAATACCTGATCTCAAATCAATCAGACAACAATTACTCGTCAGATTAGACAAACACTAATGAACTATTCCTTATTCAAAAGGTCGAATGAAAATGTATTGCTCGCCTGCAACGAACGCTTCAATTCTCAGTTAAAAGCCATGTCGAGGGGCTGAACAGCTATCAGGTTGTCGTTAGCCTTCCTCCCACGGTGCATATCGGCCGAATTAACATTGGTATTTGAACCGCGGGCGAGAATGGTTATCAGATGAAATACAATATTCCTTTATATATTTATTTAAATTATACAAACTCTCACGCCTCTTCAAATATCTTATCTATTATGTAAGAAAAAGAGGCACAAAACATATAAGCTAGTTTCTCTTTTACAATGCCACAGTAGCATCTAGGAGTTTGATAAAGTTGAAGCTTCTGGTCAGTACCTTGGTGCACGTTTACCAAGAGACCTTCTTTGAACATGACTATAAAGTAAACCAGCAATCCACAATTCATACTTTTCATTAATATTTTATTTGTTTTTGAAGTTTTAGGTTTTCCAATGCAATTATTTTACTTTCTCTATTGCAGCAATCGGGGAAGCAAAATACGAAATTCTATAGCTGGTACACTGTATTTTTGAGATCGTAAAACTGTAATAAAGTCAGGAAGATTTTACACCAAATTTGACTGACACACACATACACACACAACACCTTTGTTTACCCACCAAGTGTATCGCTGTTGCGAAGTCCCCTGTACTCGGTAAACACGGTGGGAAACCGTCCCACTTTTACTGATTTTGGTAGCTTGTGCCCCATTTCTCCCTCTTTTTGTCCACAAGAAATGAAAACTGTCCATAAGCCAAGTTTCTTTTCTGTGACCGCTAGATCAAAACCCCAAAAGGTTTGAATGGAGTTGTTCTCACAATTGACTGTGTACACAGTGAATTATACTGCAATCGTCGCTTTTGGTATGTTTTCTAGCTACCCTTAAAACTGTTTAATGCAAGAGCACTTTACCTATGTATTAAGCTTAAGGTTTGACTTTTGGTTCTCATGTTTATGTATGAAAACCGGTAGTTTAATAATAATTGTCCATTATAAATGAAAAAAACAAAATCCCATCATTATCTTTGGGACACATTCAACATTTCAATCTGAAAATTAGGGGTACATTTCATCTCGAGCAGTCGTCACCAGATCCAATTCACCTCGATGAACAGCAGCTCAGTAGATTGGAAAACTGCTTGAACCGGCGGGCTTAAAAGTTACGCAATCCTATCTGATAGACAGTGTTAAGAGAGATGATTACGATTGCATTTGATATCGAAACACGGTTTACATTTTATCCCTAGTTAAAATGGTTGATTCCCTATGAGAAGAAGTAGATATCTTAAGGATGCCAGACTTATTACGTCAACAATGGAATGAAAACTATGACGCAGTTTATGTGTGCATGGTCTATTTTAAGCGGATGTTTCTATCGCAACGGGATGCGACCACCAGCGAATCCAATGAAAGTTGACATATTTATGGCGAAACTGCAAAATAGGCCACGAGGATGAAGTATTCTATCTTTTGACCACTACCATCATTAAATGGATTACGAATTGAAATAGCAGGCCTTAATTTTGCTACATCAGCCTTCTGAAACATGAGTTATTCTTTTACGAAAGTTAGAGTTAGAGGCAGACAGTAAATCACCGTTTCTTTATGTTTGGTGACTTAGCAACAGAATGTTTCAAACCAAAACACGCACAGTATCAGAAGAAAACTCTGAAAGAGCATTATCTGACGTTTCTTCACCATGCCAAAAGAGCAACTCTAACATTTAGGACAGGTCAGTTTGATATCTTGCCAAATAAGATCCTACTCACTGTCGATTCTGCAAAAAAACAAACACAAATCCAAAATTATGCAGCTAGCATCCATTGAGGCACAACTGGCACGCGTTCCGCAGAAGGGGATTTGTTCATTGTCAAAATTTGTTCCAGAGGTGATACGCAAGCTGAGAGCAGCTTTGCTCAGTACAATTGTATTCAGTGAACTCGGCTGTGTTTTCGGTTAAACCTCTGATCTGAATGCAAGTGAAGGATTAGTTTACAAATTTAGCCATTAGTGGATTACTTTTCTCCGTGCGGTCAGGCGTTTGTTCAACCTATCACAGTGCTTGATCAAACAGACATACGCGTTCTATCCAGTTGAATTCAAGGGTATCTGGTTAGCAGTTATCATACTGTGATAGAGAAAGCAAAGCGACAATCGAACAAGTATCAATGAAATTTAAGCTCAAGTAACACTAACCTTTGGCTTCACATCTGACTTTACGGTGAGGCTTTCAAATTTCTGCTGAGCTAACCGAGTTTCCATCTTCGGATTATTCACTACATAACCACCACTCCATGTCCGGTTCATTCGCAAGGAATTAGCATGCAGTTGCCAAGGTGATCGTTTTGCGAGTACAATAATATCTAATTTAGTCAAGTACACTCGTGATTTCATGGATTTAATCAACTGAAACAAATGCAAACATGCTGCCAGTTTTGGGAGAACAATAAGGAATAAAGCCAAACGAGGGGTCAAAAAGCTTTCGAAAAATCCGAGGAAGTATCACGCTGGTTGGGGATGGCTTCTTCGGAAACAAACTATCTCCGGCCTATGTGCCCCCATCATTCTCAATTGCAACGCTCGATTTATCTTTGGAAATATGGGCGATTTTCTCAACTTAGTCAATATTGGGAATATTGCTTGCCAGAAGTTATGATGCTACAAGAAACGGAACAACGGAACAGATGATGAATTACTACACTTTGACGACTCGCTAGCTATCGAGTTGCTCATCCTGTTCTTTATTCCTTACGGAGTGCTGGTGTTATCATATTTGTCAAAAGTCAGTGGTTTCATCTGACCAATCATGTGCTCTCTTATCCTACACGCTATAATGCATCAACTATGTTGTATGACTATATCTCAGTTTGTATTTCTTGTGGAGACGAAAACAAACCTTAATCTGAAACAGAGCTTCTTGAGCAAAGGAACCACACTCACTATCCTACCTGATGAACGTAACATGAAAATGAACTAACCAGGATTACTTTTGTCGAAATGTATCAAGAGTTGCTGCGAATAAATTTTTGCAAGTCCACTGAACCTGACGGACCCTCACTTTTTGTTCTAAAGGAATGTGTTGCCATCTTTTCCTTTGTACTATTTCAAATGTTCAACAATTATTTTTCGCAGCAAATTATTCCCAACTGCTGGAAAATAGGCTCAGTCATCCCAGTGTTGAAAAACGGATCCGCAAAATGTTGCCCCATTGCCTGCACAGTTATTTTGATGCAGTTTGAGAGGCTCCTGTTCAAAATCCTATCCGCACCGTTCAATGCTGGTAACCTACACCAGTTTGCATACATTCATTTTGGAGGTACTCCGGATACCCTTGCTCATCTCTCCAACTTTGTCTTAACCAACCTTGATAGGAAAAGCAAGGCTGTATGCCTATGTTTTCTAGCATTGGACATAAGTGACAGCAAATACTTCTTAATACCTTCTATTTATGCAACGTTTAACCTTCTACGATCAAATTCATTGTCAAACTAGTTATCAAACCGTCAATAGTTTACAAGACACAAACGTCGTACATCTTCACTGCTGCCCTCTTTACAAGGCTTACTGAAAAGCGCTATGTTATCCCCTTTCTATTTTCTGTTTACAGTTCCTCTATGCTTACGCTCTTCTAGTTAAGTATGCATACGAAGCAATATTCGGATACCTCCAACACAAGCCACCATCTCAGACCACTCTGCTAGATTGCAGTTCAGAAATAAAGGAATGGTTTCAACAAAGGAACCTCCGCATGAACCCTGGGAAACTTCCTAACTTAGATGTTTCCTTTTGAGCTGCCAAAAGTATGATCTACTGCCAAATTCCACCCCCATCCATCTATCTTAATTGCCTGATGGGTCNNNCAACTGTCTGTCAAATATCTTTGTTAGTTTTGCCGTAACTTTATCTGGTCTGATCAGGATGTTTACGCTTACCGTTTTGGGTCTAAAATCACTTTCGATCCAAAATCACCCTGAACCCAGATGTGGTTCCCAACAGTATCTTTTCATGCCCTTTCCCCGTTCATTTATGTCACACCACCTCGACCTATTCACATTCATATTGTGAACTCATCGGGCAAGTCAGAAATTAACTTGTTGAACGCTTAAACTTATATGACATTTGTCACTTGATCGGAAATCTTGGAAAACCATTGCTTGCACACCACTGCTTGATAGTATTGGTCATTCTCGTCTGCGTAGCAAGAAAGTGAAAAAACATTTAATCGTCATTGAACATCATACCAGGCGTTTGGTATACATCAATGTGGATGCTTTAACCAATACTGGATCATTTCAAACTCATGTCTACAATTCAAACATTTTCAAATTGACAGTGTAAATTCAAAAACGACTTGTTCTGGCTCGACCGTAGCTCGAATGTAATCGACTATTCCACGGTCGTTCTGTATAGCATCAATGAGACCGTTGAGCAACGCGTATCGAAATGCGAACCCCGAAGTCAGAACGATATTGATCTGCAATGCGTACGGGACTATTTATTTCATTAGGCGAGTCAAAGAACAACGTACCTCAACAATGCGACTCAGTCACTATACAGCCAAAAGGGTGAGTTCAAACAAATGGGTAGAGACCTGTTAGGTCGAGCAAGGGATTCTGTTCACTTAACGTGAACAGCCAGTGTTCGAAGTCAGGTATGCACGCGCTAAGAACAAGACAACGAAAGAGGCCACAGGGCCAATGATGGGGCATATAGTGAGGGACTGGGGCGGTTATGGATCGGGGCAATGACACACCAAGGCCACGTTAGTGCACAAGACAGTGACACGGGTGGGATCGATAGGTAGACACACAAGGTCATTGGACACGAGAATCCGACATTAAGCAACCATAGACAATGACTAACACGGGGGATCACGCTGTGATCAAGGTCAAATCAGGAATGACTAAAGAGAACGTGTTCATACAGGGTCGAAAAAGGGTAATTGGGAGGGGGAACAACAGTGGTCACGCCTCGAACCGAGAAGATGGATTTTCTTCACTCTGGTTTCTACAGTCAGTTTGTGCTATGGCTCGCAATGCTATTAGGAAATTCCCATTCTCATTTTTCTTTCTCTACAACAAAAATACTTTTAGTGACAACCATTCACCATTTCAAGATGTCTATATTTTCCAAATGTCCACACTACTTTTCCCCGTCGTAATCGTAAATTTCATCCATTTCTTTTGTCTCGAACCTTTATTCACTGTATTGTCTACAGAAATCCTCATAATGATTGATACTACAGTATTTTTTGACACATTCTTCCATGGTTGTCTCATTTAGTATGTAAACTACATTATTCATACACTGAATTGGAAAAAATGCACATTCACTGTAGTGATGCCTCCTGCCGTGGTCACACATCATACGCTTTATTGTTTTATAACACTTGCTATCGACATTCCCACCGTCAGCGGTCAACGGATCACCTTCACCATCAACAAAGCTGTTATGTTTATTTTTATAGCTCATTGTTCGCTCTATCGTCAAATGGACAGAGTTCCTATTGCGTCTCCAGTAGGTCCGTTGCAAGTTAGTATCTTTGAGTTTAAACTAAATAGGAGAACAGTGAGTTCGACAGCTAGATGATTTGTTCAGAGGAATAAACCAATGGGAATGTGGATTTGTCCTTCTGTGCGACAGCCTTGTATGTCGTAGACGCCAGATTTGTGTATCAAAGTGAAACAATACTTATATTTCACAGTATGGATAGCGGCCGGCAACATATCAAGGTTTCTTCATGTAGCTGATTTCAAAACGGTACATGGATCAATGATGAGATACATCTAAGGAAACAAAATGAACCTTCTTCACAGTAACACACTTACATAACTGAGTATGTACCATACAATAAAGAGGATCCCCGGTGACACGTTTATCTCGACTCGTCCAAGAAAATCACCTGCAATGTCCGAGTCGGTGTAAACGGTCATTATCCAGGACTTAATAACGGGACGCCTCGAGGACACCGGAAAGGAAAAAATCGAGAAAGGCTTTTACTTCTGTGCATAGCATACTAATAATCCAGTGGANAAATAATGTATGTGCTTCAACTATTTCGACTTATTACGAAGACCTAGATAGAACAAAGCGATCACCTAACCCAAGTGGAGAGGGTGCACATCAACTAACAAATTTTTACACCCATTCACATTTCAGCGCCAAAGGTTACCTGAAGGCTCAGAGTAATTACCTGAAAACCCGGCCGATGGCTAACTATGAGCAAGTGCTTTTCTAATGTGCTGCACAAATTGCTATTGGCCTCACCTCGGTTTTCGGCAACTTCACATTAAATGAATTGCTCAGATTGATAAAGTTGGGTTCGATTTTAACAATTCATTACCGTGAAGGTAACTTAAACATGTTTTGATCATGTTTCAACTAAACCGGTTTTACTGGGAAACGTATTCTTAAGAATGCCAATCACATAGATCAGAAGGCGAATCGACTGAATGGAACGGTGTGATATTTATCGACCACGATAAGCTGAATCTTGACTATTCTGCTCATGGTGCGGTCGAAAGTGAAACTAGTGTCACTATGCTGCGCTCTTCGATTGGCTATGCTACATTTGCATGGTCTCCGTCACATTGCTGGAACTTCCACATTTTCACTCAGCATCACCACTTGTCTCAATCTTTCCAATACATTTGTTATTAGTTCATCGGCTTATGCGACTCTAGTTTCTCACTCCCCAGGTTGGACCAAAAAACACGAACGTGCATGATTGAATGTTGCCCTTAATTGCACTCTTTTGGCCAAGATGACTGTTCCCTCACTTGTAGGCAATAACACTCAGTACCTGTTTCCTAAAATGTCGGATTTAACTACTGTCCGCAGATCGAGAGTTCATATGAGCACTTGTGTATTTTGTATACCAGATTCCTAGCCAAATAAGCATAAAGATGACTCTAGTGTCCATAGATATTTTTCAAGTGTACCGACAGGATCGTGCAACTGAAGGAAAGAAATCTAGCGGGTTTTGTAGTGTATGTCAAGTCCCATGCTATTGTTCAGTGCTCCTCAAAAGATCTTGAGAGTCTAACCGTGCAATGGTACCCAAGATTTTCCCATTTACTTCACACAATTTTCACTAACTTCTAAATAGCATCTTGACCATACTGGTGCTTATCCTCTTGTATCGTTTGTTGCGATAGGTCTTTGTCACTTTCCCACATGAGGTAACTTTGTACAGGATAGAGTAACCATCAACCATTATATCCTTTAGCATTCAGAACACCATCTTCCACCAGTGACCAATGCCTACTCACAGTTCGACATAAAATCTATTCACACTGTGCATGTAAATCTTTATCTCGATTTGATCACTTCAGATTTCGTTTTCGCAACTTCCCACCCACAAGTGTTTCGCTTCTAAACGAATCTGTCAGAGAGGCTTCTTTGTGGTGTTCATCATCTACCTCCTCTCCAATCACGTGTGTCCCTTATTCGCTAAAAAAATTAATGCAATTTTTATAATGATTGCTGTCCTGTTAATAGTCGGTATGCATGCAACGGAAGGATAACCTCTCCTCTAATTAATTCGCTGCAACGACAAAAGAAGCGTGCATTCCGGTCTTACAATGCTTCAGCGTTGGGCCCTTGTCCAGTTTTACCAAGGTTAAAGGAAATAGAATGAACACACTAATTGTCCATCACATTCTGAGGAATTGGAACGGCAAACACCTAAGGCAAGGTACCAAACTTCTCTGTAGTACCAAGAGAGTCTGATAGAAGCTGAGTATTTATGCTGATAATCTAAATGACAATCTTCGTGCCTACCAGTCTCACAATGTTTGTAATGCGGAACCATTCTCAAATTGCGATGTGTTAAAACTCTTAAATAGTTGGAATTCATCCTATGCAGCAATTCCAGTTGTTTTACCTCCAGCAATCTTCAAATTATGTGTTGCTTCCCTAGCTAGTTGTAAGTGAATCAATTTACACTTCTACTATACCAGACTACTGCAAGTCACTCACAATCATGCGAACCCCCAAAAGCATCTAAATCTTCTTTCCTCCGAACATTTTGATCCCATAGCGGTAACATCTTCAACTCTTAAGTTGAAGACAAGAAGAAAAGACAAGAAAAGACTGAAAAGGCTATCCTCAAACGCTTTCAGAAGTGTACAAACATTCCTAATGATAATTTGCAGTTTCCTGACTAGCCTTGTAGATCCACCTTGGACGAAGTCTCTACGCTTATCCATTTCCTCACTAAGTTCTTGAGTGAATCTGTTAAGTCTGTTTGGCATTTGTCTTAATTAATCTCTAGCATTTGATTCTATTGCTTCATCAAAGTTTTTACGTAAACTGATATCGTTTGAATGCCCCAATAGCTGTCAGCTTGGCTATTCAATTATTTTACTGATATACAACAAACCACTAGATTTAGGAAAGCTTCATCTAGCAGTTATTTAACCATCCGGAGATTTTCAAGATATGTTATCTTTATACTCTGTTTTCTACGTACATTTGTGTTATTCTTTGTGTTTTCTCGCACATGTTTTGAAATATGCAGATGATGTTGTACTGTGCGAACCCATTTACTCCTCCTCTGATGTTAGCTCCTTCACCAACAATATTGCTCAACTTCAGTAATTCCCTCCTCATTAGGCGCAAGCTTAAACCCCAGTAAACATGCTGAACGCTCATATAGTTTTGCACGCTCTTCATACACAACAAACCCCACAGTGATTAATAATAATCGATTATCTAGGGTGAACTCTGTCAAATATCTTGGTGTAAATATAGACAGAAATCTTTGTTAGTCAATGCAATTCCCCAGCTGCATTGGTAAACTGTGGCGTCTATCATTTCTGAGTCGAAAACTCAGGCAGTTTTGCGCACCCCACTCAGTTATTTCTACCTTTGTGTATCAGTGAGTTCTCCCCTCCTTCTTTACTATTCCCCATTTATTTTCTGTTGCCTGTCTAAACAGGATTCCAAAGTCCTTGGCCGCGGCCAACCTATTATTGGCTGCGTTTCTTATATTTCTGCAAGTAAGTTATCTGTGAAACTTCCAGGGTACCATACAAATTCCTGTATGAAATTTCCGTAGAGGATTCTCACAGATCCTAACCATCCGCTGCACGCAGCACTGACATTTTTTCGTTCCCATCCCTCTACACGCTCTCAATTCCGCCACATTTTATCTCGTGTAAGTACTTACTGAAATTCACGTATACCCCATCCGGCACATTTACTCCTAAAAAAAGGTTAACAAATGAACTTTTTCTTAACTTTGGGCTTTGAAATATCCGTATGTCTATAGGCGTTACCCCTTATTGATGAATATGTTCTCCATGACGGTTGGCGTGTATAACTCAATAGTTATATAACGGAACTATAAGATTCAGTGTTGAAAAAAATAAGCAATGCAATACAATTTGTTTGCTGCACCGGATCGTCAAGATCATCGTGTGGTTATCCACGACCAGAGGTTTCACATCCAATGAAAATATATGGGATCTATTGATCATGCGGGTTATGGTGCATAAAAAGTTATTCGTTCTTAGCCTGGGGTAGGAATCGCATCAGTTCGTAACTTGATTTACGCATTTCGCACGATAACGGAGTTTAGTAAAGTCGTAATCAAAATGTGTTTGACTTCTCCAGGCGATCGCGAATCAAATTGTCATCATAAGGAGTTTCATCAAACTGAGTAATTTGGCTACTGGTTCACTTGGTCGAGGCGTTTCGCCCCCTCTTCTCAGTTCGCAGCCGACGTTCTAAGTGCATTAGGAGTCACATTCTGACCACGACGGAAGTGATCGAAATCCGTTTACATAATCTCTCCCCTCCTCCCCTATGCTGCTAAAAACAACACTCGATCTTCCACGTCCAAAACCACACACGACGCAGCCATCCCACACCTACTTTGAATAATCCAAACCATTTCTCATGTGTAACGGCCAACATGTGCTGAACATCCGGTCGAGAACTTGGAATGTTGTTTATTTCTTTTAATATTTGCAGAAGAATCAACTCACACTAGCCTATTCGTTCCTGTGTATTTCAAGTACAATGTGTAATGATGGCATTTTCGGAATAGTGAGGAAAATAGGATGAGACTAACAGCATATTGTACTTTCTATACAAACTGTTTACGAATCACAGAAATCGATTATTTGCACAGTTGTCAAGGATATACTATTATTATTTATATGTTTATTAAATAATGATTTCACCAAAATGACAACGACTGATAAACAAGGTGCTTTTGGGCTTTTTATGCCGATTCCATATTTCACTAAAAGTTGATGAATGCGTTGATGAATGTGTCTCAAAAATTTCGTAGAATTTTACATGAAAGAAAAGGGTGTCTGTGAATAGTAAAATTGCATACTAAAACGAACGGTAGTTTCTAAACAGAAAACTAGTCGATTACGTTTCTTACTTTCAATCAGCTTTTACGGCGTAATTGATCAGGCTGCACATTGCAGTAACCAAACCTAGCACGCGATTTTAGATCACAGAAGATTCTGAGCCAAGAAAACAGAGTGCAAATCAGATGTTGAAGGTTTGAATTGGATTCAATTCCGTTGCAACGACACACCTTGCAAAGTATCAGTTAAAGCAGATTAATTAATGACGCATGTGACTAAAGACAGATTACTTATCTTATTAGGTAAAACATCGGAATATTTGATGGTTACTAAAAGAAATGTTCGACCTTGAAGTTGGGTGGGCAGAAGGTTGATAATGTTAGCTGCATTCACTCAATCTGATATGTATTCAGGGTATCGTGCTATTCTTAAACGTGCAACTACCACAAGATGCTATCATGCATAGTCTAATAGAAAACCTGCAGAAAACGTTTATCGAGCTCACGTCCTTCAAAAACAACCATGTAACAACGGGTGGTCACCATCCATGAATCAACCCAACTGGGAAAAGTATGAACTCTGAATAAAAATTTGTTTGTTTCCAAAAGTCAATGCCAAACTTTGGTAGGATCCACTGAGGTTATTGAAGTTTTCACAACTCACAAATGTCCCCTGTAGCACACAAATAGTCCATTATGTGATACTCCTGTTTTGAAATCATCGTGTGCAGTTCAGCATATTCGAATCAATGTGCACGGGTTGCAGTGCATCCGTATTATGACCATTGGCCTCACTCCAACAAGAAAGCAACTTCTTGAAAGGGAACGAATTTCGCGTGAACGCATATAAAAGGATGTGTTGTTTTCGTGCAACAATACGGATCGTTTTGTGCTCATTTTGCTTTCGTTTCGTTAACGACGCCCCAAAGGTTTAAGGTTGTGTTTTCACAACTCATCCCGAATGTGCGCGGCAATTATTTTCCATCTCCGTATTTTACTCAGTTTCTTGTTTGCTGCTAACCACCCCGTTGTCCACAAATAATGTCAACATACTCTGTTCCTTGCTCGCATTCATTGGTTCACGGTTCTGACAGATTGAGAATCGTTCTCCCAGCTATGCAGCCTTGGTTACGATTTGCGTTCCAAATAAACATTAACTACAACAACGAAATCAGATTTATTCGTGTTGTTTCTCCGATCTCTTTCGAAATTCTGGTTGTTTTATTCACACGACTATCCAAAAGCATAAGCCATATGTGTAACATCGTGTATACTTATTCAGTGTGCCTAATCGAACTGATTTTTTATTCGAAGGAATGCAAATGGATTGATACAATATTTAAGAGATACCATATGATCATAAATTACAACCTCCTTACTGTGGACTTAACCTGTTACGGCCATTGTTCCTGATTCATTGATTTCTTAGTTTGCAGAAGCGAGCAATTAGTTTGAACAGATGGCAATGCAAAATGGGGTAAAGCACATTTGGAAATTACTTTTCCGTTTCATGTAGGCCGGGGTGACCAATATGTGTGGTTGCGTGAAGTTCCGAGAAAGTCAAATCTATAAAATATCTCACTCATGCAGAAAAACATCTAAGCTTTGATGGAATCATGTAGAAATTTCTTTTGGCTTTTTGTTTAAACCTAAAACAAATTCTTTATTTCTCTCTCATTAAGCGAGTGTTTGCCTTCATTCTGGTTACCACACTCATTAACTGCAAATACAAAGTGATTGTACAACAGAATATTCTGGAATTATATATAAAAACATAACTATCATTCATTACTGTTAAATGATCAATCGCGTAGCCCTCGAGCCTGAAAAATATACGTAATTTTGTCAAAGTTTCAGAGCTTGCAGAAACCAACAGAAATTCAAGCAGAATCTCATGGTCCATCAGAGAGTAGTTTTAAAATGTTTTTATTTTGTTTGAAAGATTCGTAAAGAGGTATATGCTTCATTTTCACGTATCAAAGTTTTCCACTCTCCATTATTGCACTATCTGCGTGTCGCTTAATAAACTCATGAACCTCGCTCTTTTGGATTGTTTGTTTTTACGTTACTGGTCATTATGTTGGATTGAACAACACATGCATCTCACACTTTGCGAACCGTTTAGCTCCCATCAACATTTCTTACGTTAATTTATGTGGATACAACTAACGAAAGAATATGAGGTAATTTGTAAGCCATTTATCATTGCAAAAGCAACTAAGAATACTTTCACATTGCTGATATGAATAAGTCTACAGTATTTTATGCGGAAGCTATCTGATTCACCATATTTTTTCAGTTTTGTACGTATCGCCGCAGCCGTGTAACGTGGGTTCTACAACTGTGCCTGAATTAGATGAATGACGATTCCTTTGTTAGAATAGCAATTTTCTGATAAAAAGCGATCTTACAAAGTGGACCATCAAGCACGTGACTATCTGCACCAGAAGCGTTGCGAGATGGGACAGAAATCGCATCTACCAACTTGTTGCATCGTAGACATTCCATTCAAGTTATGATCCACGACACACTGTAACTGATTCTAGGCAGTGTTATTTACTTTACCGTAAATCCTTCAACAAATTTCAGACTACACGCTGTGCTGCTTTATCAATGAAAGGTGGTTCTTCCCTTGACTCGATAGTTACAACCCAGTTTGACCTCTTTTTTACTCAAGCTAAGAGCTTTATTTTTATTCATCAGTAATGTGTGCGACCGAAGATCAGATCCCAAAACGTAAAATGTTCCTTTTATTTCTTTCAAATGGTTCAAGCTTTCGACTCTTCCTCTATCCTCTGGCATTGTTAGGTAAAATGTAAAACTTCTCCTTACCTAATGTTGTTGCTTCTTCTTGAAGATGGAAGTTCTTTCGTTTGTTTGTATTCTCTTTTACATGTAAAATGAGATATTTGATGTTTTCTAAATCTACCAATGCTTTCACGACTGCCAGGTTGCTTATTTCCTTATTGCCTAAACCAAATCCAACTATATCTATCATTTCAAAGATGCTTGGTCGACCACCCACAATCATAGGAATGAGGGATAACTGCACCATAAAGTACAAGAACACATCCCAGAGTAAATTTAAAACATCTCTGAGTATAAAATTATAGGTACCTCAGTTCATCAGTCACTCACCTGGGGAACATAAAGCTAAATGTTGCTCTGGAGGACGCTTTCGGAACCCCTTGCAAAAAAAAGCCGTTTTTCTCGAAGTTATTGAGGTACTGACTATTCATTATTACTATAGACTAGTATGCAAACAGGGTGAGCAAATTATCCTTTTGGCATCACTACGAGAATGGAAACATTCGTCAACTAATATTGATCGTGAAGTGTTTCAGAGTATAAGATGTTGTATTTTCGAACGCATAAACTGCACTATGTGAGCACACAGATGCAGTTAAATGATTCAGCAATCATTTTGCAAATCTTTTTGGTTGAATTCATTCATACACATAACAAAAGTGTGGCCTTGTCTTACCTGAATATGCCCAGGGAAAAAGGAACGTCTCCACAAGATCAGCGATGCGAACTCCTGTCCCAACTACTGAGGATTAAACTATAAGTTCGAACTCATTAGTTAAAAAGCAGATACTTTATAGAAGTAAAAGGAATACGGAGAAACAATGACATATTTTGAGGTGAAATCAAGAAGAACAATGTCAATTATTAAGGGTTTGCACTTTAGAATGTATTTAATTCGCCTTAATCCCCACATTTCTGTAATAGAGCTACGCACAGAGTAGAATTTTTCAAAGCGAGGTGCCAACTCACATTACGACAACGAGACTCACAGCCGTATGTCTTATTTGATCAATTTTGCTTGTTCAGAAACATCGTATCCATTCCATAACGGATGGAATTCAGAAGAAATTCTCAAACATGAATTCCATCACGTTGGATTCATTATCACACCTTTTACCATCAAGCTTTAGCCAAAACCCGCAATCCTTTAGCCTCGATCCCCAATCCTTTAGCCAAAACCCGAAATCCTTTTGCCAAAACCCACAATCCTTTAGCCTTGACCTACATTCCTTTAGCCAAAACCCGCAATGCCACGACCCGCAGTCCTTCAGCCTCGACGCACAACCTTTGGTCACACCGCTGTAGGCGAGTCAGAACAAATCTATCGGTATATTCTGAGGTCAACGAATGTTGAAAAAATTTATATTTTACAAATTTTCATATTGCAAAGCTTGACTAATAAATGAGAAGATGTGACGATCGTATGCCGCGCAGTTGACTGTAGTAACGGTATCAAATGCCGCACCACATAGTGATTGGAGTAGGTTTAGACGATGTGCCCGTATCGTCAAACCATTTGGTACATCTCGTATGGCTTCAGTGTTTTCAGTGAACCAGTTTTTAATGTACTAAATGATAAGGGAATTAAAAGAATAAAATCTCTCACCTGTTGGAATTTACTGAAGACCTCTTCCAATGGATTGGAAAAGGGACTATATGGTGGGAGAAATCGGACATGGTGGTTGGCATTTAACTGCGCATCCAAAGCTCTCCGATGAACGGGCGCATTGTTAAAGATAAAAACTACTGGGACACCCGGTTGCTCAGCAGCGATTAGTGTAGAGCAGCTTGATAGAAACCCATTGAAAACATGCCAACTGATCTGGTTCAAATCGTGAATTGCCACAGACTTCTCAAACTACATATGACGTAATTCATGCTTCAGCCAACAGCCACAAACCTCTAACCTTGACCAGCATTCTTTTAGCCATCGTGAATAATGAAAATCGTTCAAGAAAGACACATTTGAAATTTTTATTCACAGGAGTAGTGCATCTCTGATTTTTTCTGCAATCTCGTCATGCGGCATTTGATTCGTCAGTATTGGGGCTATAAAAACTCACCAAGATAAGTGATCGTTATATTTGTTGTCCCTTGCTTACCATTGCACTCATCTGCAATATGGAGAACGTTACGTCGGATGGACAGAAACGGCCCAATCGCTTCACCAGTGAGGAAGATCGACGGAGAGTAATTGAATGTGCACGCAGAGGTGATGATTTGAAAAAATTTGCAAAACACCTCGGCATCAAGATCAATACATGTCGTACTATTGCAGCCACGGATAGGGAAGTAACACTAAAGCCTGGGTCTTATAAGACTAAATTCAACGACGAATTCACAAAACATTTATGTTATGTTGTTGATGAGAACCCTACAGCCACATTGAGGCAGTTAAAAGAACGCATGGAGACAGACTTCCCGGGTACTTCTATCAGCAAGACCTCCATTGATCGATTGCTGGATGGACATCACTATTCAGTTAAGAAGCTGACCATTCAGCCCATCGAACGGAACACGGAATCTGTCAAAGTGAAACGAGTGGAATATGCCGATTGGTTACAGAGATCGAGCAACGCAAACCTGAGACTGCATATTGACGAGACCAATTACAACATATGGTCCACTCGCAGTTACGGACGATCCAAAGTGGTCTGTAAAGCCATTAGAAGACTACCGTCCAGCAAAGGACCCAACTTGAACATAATATCATGTTCATCCGTCACTGGTATCCTTAAATATGAATGTCATCCAATGTTTTCAATGGGTTTCTATCAAGCTGCTCTACACTAATCGCTGCTGAGCAACCGGGTGTCCCAGTAGTTTTTATCTTTAACAATGCGCCCGTTCATCGGAGAGCTTTGGATGCGCAGTTAAATGCCAACCACCATGTCCGATTTCTCCCACCATATAGTCCCTTTTCCAATCCATTGGAAGAGGTCTTCAGTAAATTCCAACAGGTGAGAGATTTTATTCTTTTAATTCCCTTATCATTTAGTACATTAAAAACTGGTTCACTGAAAACACTGAAGCCATACGAGATGTACCAAATGGTTTGACGATACGGGCACATCGTCTAAACCTACTCCAATCACTATGTGGTGCGGCATTTGATACCGTTACTACAGTCAACTGCGCGGCATACGATCGTCACACCTTCTCATTTATTAGTCAAGCTTTGCAATATGAAAATTTGTAAAATATAAATTTTTTCAACATTCGTTGACCTCAGAATATACCGATAGATTTGTTCTGACTCGCCTACAGCGGTGTGACCAAAGGTTGTGCGTCGAGGCTGAAGGACTGCGGGTCGTGGCTAAAGCATTGCGGGTTTTGGCTAAAGGAATGTAGGTCAAGGCTAAAGGAATGTGGGTTTTGGCTAAAGCTTGATGGGAAAAGGTGTAGTTCTGAGTTTTCAAAACCACTTCCACTCAGTAGTTTATACAGAGATCTGCCTGCTTTGTGTGTACATATATATAGTGTATTTACTGGTATATAGGAATACGGAAGTAATTGATCGTGACACCAGTCACAGACAGAAAAGTCAACTTAATGTACATTTGTTCTATCTAATGGATCCTATTCTCTCTTTCTCTTGAAGGCCCTTCTATGGTTTTTCAAGCATGTTGTCAAGAAAGAATTTCGTTGTTTGAGGACAACGTTTGTGCAATTTTTTTCAAGAATGTGCCAACTGATATTTAATCTGGATTTAGAATATCAAGCTTGGATTGGCCTACTCGATTGTTCAGAGGCACCAGGCACTCTTGATGGTCTTCGGTGTGGGTTCCACTGCTGATGAGTCCAAAACAGTACGAAACAGCTGTCCAGTGCTCTCTGCTGGTTATCACAAACAGTTTCATCCATTTGCTATTCAATCTGGTTTCTACAGTGATTACGTCCATCACCACGAGCACTTAACTTGTACTAATTACAGGTCTAATCGAAACTAAAGCAAAGGGACTGTGTGAAACACTTGTGTGCTCATGAGGGTAACCGCATTTAAACTGTAATAAATTGTTTTTCTAAATGATAATAAACAAGCATTGGTGAGTCTTTATAGCAGTGATTTTCGTGATTTGTTTACAATCAGTAGATTGAATGGTTCAACATGAAACGGTTACTCCCATTTCGTCAGCATCGGTTGAAATAAACCATAATGAGTTAGGAGCTAACTAAAGAGCATGAAACAAATTTTAGTTGAAACGAACTAACAAGGATAACAATTGAGGTAAAGTTTGTGTACACCCATAGTCGATTGACCTCCCTTTGTTCTTGAGGACCTTTTCCAGTTTCTTCGGAATCGAGTCCACCAACTTTGTTACGAAATCATTTTCTGTTTTTGTGCTCCATTACGTATTGCACTTTGCCTCCAATGTCCAATTTACACGTAGCACACTGATCTCTCTCTTCAAACATAAAATAGCTTTTCTATCACAATGAGATCCGGGCTGTCAGGGGAAAGTTTCTTAAAATGGGTCCTAGAATCACGTATAGTTCCTGAAGTCCAAAAGCAAATGATAAGTAAATTTTTCTCCTAAACTAAATTTTGCTACACTCGCGTGGAACATGTTCTGCAAAACGACAACTTTTCCAGACGATTTTATTTTATAAAATTCTGCACCCATTTCCGTCAATACTGATACGAATTTCTCACTATTCATGATGCCTTGAGCTGATGCCCCCTGACAAGACTGTCCATGTTTCATCCCTGCCCCAGAGAGTAATCTCGACAGGTGAAAAACACTTTCATTTGGTGGATTAAGTCCTTTTGGAGAAATCCAACCACAAATTATTATTTTTGAGCCTTCCAAGGCTAGTCGATCACCATGCACTCAGTTTGATCAGAAGAAAATATTTGAGTGCATCACAATCGGTCAACACTGTATGGGAAAAACGCGCGCCCTTCGATTGACTGCGCAACACTTACACGCTCTCTATCACATCGTGGGAATTTTCACCTTTTCGCTCAATATCATTTGCCGTCT
>UZAN01039378.1:54973-76983 GCA_900618425.1 Echinostoma caproni | reverse complement strand
AAAAAACACTAGATTGGGGCAGGCTTCATCCAAACCCTTAGTCAACAACTCCGGGGTACTTTCAGGAACTTGGCTATCCCCATACCTATTTTCCACTTATATTCGTGATGTTCCCTGTGTTTCTGCTGCACGAATTTTGAAATATGGAGATGACGTCGTACTAAGCCAACCCATTTCTTATTACTCCGATCAAAGATCCTTCATCGACAATCTTGAACAAATGCAGTCATTCTCAAGTTTATCGGGGATGACCCTAAGCCACCATTAATGTGTTGAGTGTTTATATAGTTTTGCTCGCTCTCCATATTCGACAGACCCCACAGTGATTAATAACAATCCTTTATCCAGGGTGAACTATGTCAAATATCTTGGTGTGACCATATATAGCAATCTTCATTGGTCAACCCCGCCGTAGTCTTACTATCATTAGTCGTGTCTCATCTCTTTCTGTGAATGAGTTAGCCTTAAGGCCTACAGATTATCAGGTATCTTGCAATTAAACTGCAATGGTTTCAATCGACTCAACGCTGCAGAACGATGTTGAAATGTGCAAGGCGCGCTATCTGTATAGACGTCGCGAATATAGGTTGTGCTTTATAGTGTACACACACAATGAGAAACGGTATGATCATTTACCCAATGGTCTGATCCCGGGTTTGATACTCAATTGGATCGATGGTTCCGCACTGCCTATGATCCTCATCCAGGTTGCAACAGTTCTATCGTACTACCTAGCTAATCATGTTATGCTTCGTTTGCTCCGTACATGAGGAAATTCATTTCATGAATAAACCAAATTCTTTATTTCTGTGATAGGTTATCAGTTTTAGTAAAATGAGTCCACATCTAGGTTGATGAGATATTTATTCTGATATGGAAACCCCTGGGAGCAATCACATACGTGAGCTTGAGTTGAATATTGATACAACTATTCCAATTATCAAACTAAATGCATTTCTTCTCTTGTTTCAAAAACCAATTGACAGCCTTTTAAACTATGATCTTAGAGAGCATGGACTACTCGAACGTCGAGTTTTTGAGCGTACAATTCATCAGAATGACGTAGTCGCGGGTGTTTTCACCAGAATATATATATAGAGCTATGCTAAAATTCATACAAAATTCATGATATGTTACAATACTCTGAATTGTAATCAATTCTACCAGATATTGCTTTTAATCGTTTGTTGGATAAAGCGCCAATCATAACTGGCGTCGCCAATTTTAAATATTAGAGCATCTGACAAAAAGAAAAATCTGTTGCGCCTATTATAAATGCAGACGCTGAAAGAAAGCCGAAATTAATATGGATGTTTGTTTATTAACTACCCAATAGTACCATAAACACGTTTTTATCACTAGAGGTGCACTGCATCCTAATGTTATTGAATCAATAGTTCAATTTTGGTTGGTACTTAAACACAAGGTTTGAACAAAAACCGTAGGAAACAATTTATGCTATCATGCGGATGTGAGTATAAATTTTGGGGACGTACTACGAAAGAACATCCTGTGCATTGCCTTGTTGTTTTGCTTTCGGCCGTTATCCTGGACTGGTTGATACAAAGTTTGGGACTAACAAACCCAAAAGCAGTTTTATATATAGACTATTGTCAATTTACTCGTTCATGGAGAATTGTAATTGATGATTCCAGCGCATGCTCATGGATGCATTCAACTGACCACAAAATACTTCACTCAATTGTGAGTGTACATACTTCTGGAAGTTGAGAATAACTGATTGCGCCGCAAACACACCAAATATTCTGTTTCCACGCCCTGAATTGATCTCACCGTTGTTCTGAAAAATGTTTGCCAAACTAGAAACACAGTTAGTCGATCAATGGGTGTACGTAAATGAATGCTGACTGCAGTGAGACGAAAAGAAAATCAACAAATCTTTTATCCTCTGTGTTCTATCATTACAGTCTAAGTCACTAGTTTCCTAAATCTTGCTAATCAAATTTCGTGACGATAAAGTTTCACGTCTGCTGTTATCACACAAGGTGTAAAATCTAATTGACTGTTACGGGTGGACACAGTCGTTCACATTAGAGGTCTCGGAAAATCAAATTAGCCATACGGTCCACATAGGGCACAGTGAATGAACAACTCTGTGTCACAAATATCGGATGGTGCATGAAGCGTTTCACTCGAAATCAGGAGTTGATTTCCGTCAGACAAAGAAGAACATCCAATAATGCAGGTATACAGAGTCAAGAGTAAAATTGGCTGCTTTAAATTGTCATGAAGAAATTCCTAACTGAATCACTTATCATTTCCCACAACAGATCTATTCGAATTAAACTAATACATGTTCCACACCGAGACTCAGATGTTTTCTACGTTTTTCAGAATTAATATTGGGTCTTTTTTGCTTCAAATGGTTCGGATGAGATTGAGCTTGGTTTCACCTGACAATAATACTCGCTTTGAAAACGGATAAAGGCAACAGTTTGGCAAAGACAAGCAGATAAGTGGACCGTGTTAACCCATACGGGATCTAAAGGACGCTTTCCGGTGTACATGTATGATGACCAGTGCTCACTCACCGAAAAGCTACTGGGAAATCTTTATCGGGGGAATGCAGCCGGTTTTCACAAATTAGCAAATTCACTGCTCTTGTTTTTGGATATGTGAACAGGTCAACGATTTTTACCTGTAGCACTGTATTTCATTGTACCAAAAGTAACCAGATTCTGGAGACCCTTCATTCTTTTATCCATCGCGTAGCACAACGTGGTGGATGAGGAATGACAGCCGCGAATATGGTCCACTTAGTACAAACAACAGTCGACCATAAACGATGTAAAGCCTGTTTATTTTAGAATTCATCCGCGATCTAATGGATGACGTTTGTATCAGCACCCTATCGGCTACAGTAATGGATATCATAAATACCGGACAAACAAATTGGATTACCACGTTTCCCCGGTAACAAGATAAGTACATAGAGAAATCAGAAACATTGACCTTTCCATGATGTTTCCTACAGCGTTAAAATATCTAGAATTAAATAATGACCATTAACCCTGTGGATATTTTAATAATGTCAACAAACTTATTCGCAAAAGCAGATGGTTGGATGCAGACCTAGAATGTCTAGATCAACATGTTGAGAATCTGTGTTCCGCGTCTAATATGACCATAGATATGGTGGTATTTCTGGATTCAAGCCCTCAAGTACCATTACCAACCAAGATTGACTCCCATACATTTACACGACACTGCCGATGCCACGAACTAATATTGCACATTGCAGCGCAATTATAAAGCAGCATACAAATACGTTTGAAAGTTTGTCTTTGACAACGCACGCAATATGTGCTGTTTCATGGGGACTACGTATCTTGTATGCGTTTAGCCTTTTAACCATAGGGCCTAGAACACCTACTCATGAACGAGACCCGCATGCAGGAACTCCCATTTTTCCGTCTGTTTCCAGCAACTATTTTCATGCCTAAGTAGTTTTCTTCATTGACATTATAATTAAGGTAAAGTGCATGGAAACGATCGTATTACTATTTAAAAATTAGAAGTACTGGAAGTACAATATTGAGAACAACAAATGAAATTCCTCCGAAATGAAAAGCTCATGTGGACTTAGGAAAATCCTTTGTTTCTTTCTGATTCACTATTAATAAGCACAAGTGAATATTAAACCTTACTTTCGGTATTTGGGCAAACAAAGCTTGTACAGCACTACCGGCAAAAGCTGCTACGAAATTATCCACATAGATGGATTTCTAATTTACCGGCAAAATACAACCGTGTAGAGCATTTTTTATTCAACAAAAGAGTAAAGTATACCAGGCCATGTTAGAACACTGAAATATGGTTAAAACTTAGGCAACTGAAAAGAAAATTATTTGAATTATTTTATTTCTTGTATAGTCGGACCTAATCTGAAATGTACCATGTTCTATAAATCGAATTTCCTGTGGACGACAATCAAGACGATGCTCGGTGCTCAACAAAATTGAATTCAAAACCACACTTTCTAACGGAAATAAACCATAGAACGTGGAAATTGGAGTCGTAATAGGTACCAAAATCAAGTATAAACCAAATCAAACGAAAGATTTCATTTCTAAACCTATCGATACTATTCAAAATTTATGCCACCGTAATTTTATTTGAAATTTTGTAATAGTTTGTTCATTTAAAATTTCCAGTTAGTACCCAATCATGATTACAGATTAAAGTAATTCATTCCAGAGAGCAAACATTTTACATTTAAAATGAATATTTGTCTAAGTCATATCAAAACTGAACTGGATAGTTAATTTTCCGTTTGAGAACCGTCGCATAAAAATAAGCAAATTATTGTGGATCAGGACATTTGTGAAACAAATTAATCGATCGGACGAATAACGAAAGTACTTTCATTTGCAAAAACCGCATTTTTAGTTTATGTTCATTGAACCTTAACAATTTCATTAGGGTCACTAGTACCGATATATTTAACGAGGAAGAGATATATAAATTTAAAAAGAATACTACACAAGTTAAAAGAAAACGCTCATGCATAACAGATTTTGTATTCCACATACAAACTTCGTTCACAGTCAGTTTTCACACCCACATATCATGCTCCACAAACCAAAATAAACCAAACTGTAATTGCCATTTTTGAGGCACGCAAATGCTTTGTTGTGATTTGGTCAAAATGACTGAAATATGTCTTTATTTACTGTTTTGTTTTCATTTTCTCTTAGTCACTGCTAACCATAATAACAAGAAGAACGCGGGAAGAATACAGGTTTCACCATACAGCTCTGCTTTTTTAAAAGAATCTCTGTGTATGATAATCATTGCACTGACAATGCTGATTCACATGAAAACAAGAGGGCTAGTTACAAGAAATGATTATGTTACCTTAGAAAATTTACCAGGGAAATAATGCACCGGTAAGCCATTTATATATCCGTGGTCAGAGTTTCTACTCTCATTTCTATGGAGCTTACGTATTTAAAAAATACAAAAATAACTCAGGTGATAAACAGGTTGTCAAACATCACAACGGTTTCCCACTGCTGTCAGCAACTCCAGGTGAAACTGCATTTGTCATCGTTAAAATGGAGAGAAAAATCAGTGAGCATTATATTGTTAGGGTAGTTTAAGCACGACGAAAGCATTTCTCACTGAAACGGTTTAAAGGTTCGACAGGTGATAAATTCAAACTGAATTTATCGAAAGTGTTCATAATATTCTTCAACATTAGTCTGTGGATATTTTAGCACCTTGAACTCAGGGAAACCAAGATGGCCGATTTGGTTTAATGCCTATTTATTGTTCACAATAGCCAAAAGTACATTTGTGGAAATTCAAAAGTAACCTGTTCCAGAAGTAATGAACCTTTTTTAATGCTTCTCATTTACTCAATCAGACACATAAAACTTCTGACGATGTTTATGTCTATTTTCTGAACTGGCCAAAATCCTCATTGCATCCATAGGAACATCAACCGCCGTGTTTTACAAAAAGGTATTCTTAGACCCTAATCTGGAACACTTTCGATTTACCAGGTTCTCGTGCTGTTATTCATTGTACTTTGGAATTGTTTTAGAAAAATAGTGAAGCATTGTTCATTGGGTTCCTGGAATTGTAAATTGTATTCTATCTGGACTACTTGAGGATTATAAGCTAACGCCTGTCACGAGAAACTAAGATGTTTGAGGCTTCTGGAATAATGTAGTATTCAGCACAAAAAGACTTAACTCATGTGAAAATTGTTATTTGATGTTCAAAAGTGTTTAATGCAGACACACCTCCTGCAGAGCATCATCCTTAAAAACATGTTATTGTGTTCAAATAGAAATGAATGAAAATACAGGTATATGTATGTATGTATATGGTATAAAACATTGACCAATTCTGAGGTACTGAGAAACGTTAGATCAGGTATTCTGACTGGAGTGAAGCAGAAGTCTTGCACGTATTTAACTCAATAGGAAGCTGGAAAATCGAAACCCCGAATATGTTGTAATGTGTAAGCATGTTCCAACGTACTCCAACTCGCCGTAAGAGATTGAATTGAAGCAATATTTGTTTTCTACAAACACTGAGTTGAACTTATGTCGCGAAAAGCCCTCTATATGGCAAACACCAGTGAAATTCATGATGCATTGGTTAACTCAGCATAAGCATGTACTTGTACTGAGGCATGCTAAATGACCTAATAGAATTTTCACGAGCGATTCTAGCGAATTTTATTGCTGGAGAGTAAATGTGTTGTTTTTCTTCTTTTGAAATTGGATTTATCTGTGTACATTGATTACTGATTTAATGTACCCCAAGGTTTATCGTCCCTAGTGTATTTCGATTTTAAAGCATTTGGTGAAATATGTAAACGACAATTTTCATTAATTCTTTAGGAGTAGATCAGAACATTTGTCATTTAGGGATCGTACTATCCAACTTTTCTCACACAAACGGTCGTGTCCACAGCAAGGGTTTGCTGATCATGAAAACCTCCAGCCTTGTTATTCATGTGTTTGTCCAATCCAAAGCCATTGTTTAACAGGTTTTTACCTGTACCTATGCGAATGAGGTGCAATAAAGTGTTCGATTGGTGCACTTAGCACGTTGGTCGAGTCCAACACGAAATACGATTGTTCCCTCCCAGTTCTCGTTGAAACCGTATTACAAAATCCACACACAATCACATAAACCATCATAAATTTTGTACAAACAATCACACCACAAGGGATTATCGGACTGTGTTGTGTCCCCATAGCTTACATGCACCGTAATAGTAGGCACAGGAATCGTGATGAAAGTAAATCTGCCTTTCCCACATCCGGACTACTCTGACACAATAGCATGCGTGAAATCCACTTTTTGAGGAATCGACTTATCTTATAAAACACGGGGGTACTTTGAAGCTCATTTCATTATGATTCACTGCTCACCATTTACTTATATAGAAATGGAAATTCTGTGAATGAAAATTCTAAGTGGTAGCGCATTCTCGTGCCACACACTGCAGTAGTTGTTAATTTTAATTAAAGAAATGATGCACTGACTGCTAAATTCGTTCACATTGACTCCAATCTCAAACCCGAAATAGTCACGTGAGATAGTGCGGAACTAATTGCATTTTGCACTGATTTGATCATGCCCAATGTCTCGCATCTTATCACAGTCATTTCTGAGGATTTAGAAGTGTTTTTGAAATGTTCTCTTGCCGACAGTTGCTTTGATCTAGTCACCCATACAACATCTTTATGCAATCGATACCCATGGAATATTATTTCCTATAGACATTTTGTGTGAAATAGCACTAACTCTTCAATGTCGCTCGGAAACTAGCTAAAATGAATATCGTTCTTTTGTTAAACGAGCCCATGCACATATTAAACATTCTAGAAGAGACAGTGATGGAAGACGAATTTTTCTTTCTGACTCGGACTCCAGGATTCATATGTTCATCTGCTTGTACAGGTCATCCTCGTTAGAAAATTGCAACCCTATTGACCGCTTTGATGTAATATAATTGCAAATGGATTCTGTCTGGTGATAAACAAACTTACGATCGATCTTGAGCGATGTATTCGGCATAAATGATTCAAAAGCAATTATTTGCTAAATGTCTTCTGATATTAGCTTAGTTTTGGTGGTTCCAAAATGAACGAATTCTTCAGTTGACGACGTGAGGTTGGGATGTGGCCACCTGATACACTGTATTGTGCATGCACAGGAATGCGTCAATTTTGGTTTTGTGGTTACCGAAGCACATCTCGGTTTTAAATGACATTTGGTTGAATCGATAGCAGCTTATAAAGAGAATCAATTACTGAGTTCATAGTTCATCACAACAGTTTTACCATGTTAATTCGCTTGGCTTTGGCGGCAAGGATGAAAATACCGGGGTTATACTAACTCTAGCAATAGGTATATCATCAAAAGGCATCTCATGTATCCCCTGTCAATAGATTTCGCAAAACAGAATGCGAAGTAACTGTACTCATGGATTTGGATCCGAATGATCTTCATAGCATTGCACCTTTTCACTGATATTTAATAAATCCGAAATTCAGTTCGACAGAAAAGCCACTGTTATGTGCAATTTCATAACACATTGAGGTCACCTCATAATTTTACCATGATTGTTATGTTCAAATATAGTAATCAAATAAAACATCCCATTTCATCCTGATTTTCTTAGATAGCCCCGAAAATCAGCACTTCATCTTCAGTAAGATATATTCCATAGGGAAACTTGTGCTCTATTTCAGCTAAACAGCTAATACTTTATTTGAAAGTTTGAGCGTGTCGAAGGGAATTCCTCCATTGACTAACCACATAGCAGTCCGCCTTCGGTTATCTAAATGAATTTATTAGGAAATCTGAGAAAATTACCTTTTTTATATCACCTCTTGGATGGAGCTCACTTTTCTGGTGTTCCCCTATACTATAATCAGACATTGGTAAGCTCTGTTCCCGTGTTTGATGGCCGACCAGCTGTAATGCCTACAAGCTGCAGAGACTCTAATTAAAAACATTCCTCCTGGTAATCAATACCTGCAACCGTCATCGATATGGTCATTGCCTGGCGTATTGATTGCACATCAACATGAATTGTACACTGGATTCGCACAACACACACCAGTACATTAGGCACAGGTCCCGTGGTCAATGTTTATGCATGCAGATTGATGATATAACACCAAAACAGTGTTTTTGTCAGTCGAAACACAAAAGTTTGTGACACCTTTCAAGCCGTTACCATGGACTATTTTTGGACAACAATTTGATAGGTCTTTTGTGACTCGACGAGGTAAGATTTGATCGGGAAATTTGTGATTCCATAACGAGCACAGATCCAGTTGAAGAAGCTAATGAATCAGGATTGATGATTTCATCAGAAAGTGGACCACATAAACACCAATCACGTACGTACCCTATGTCGGGTCAATTCATTCTACAAATTATCCTTAGGTTCCCGTTGACGTATAATCTAGTTATAATCTTTGTATTTGCTTAAAAAGAATACCAATCAACCCCATTACTCTATGCACATACGTAGGTTAGGTTTCGTTGAACGGGTTCTGTGGATATTCTGTGACTTGACCCATCTGCAGGTATTGTATACATTTTTCTTTTCACACTGTTTTGAGCATTGAGTGCAAAACATTCCTAAAAGTAATCCTAGCACACGTGCTTTCCAACCCGCAACACGTTTCTCGTTTCATTCTCTTCTTCCACTTATTTGCTTATTCTCCACAGGGCAATGTATCTATCTGTTTTTCTCATTTGAATCAAAAGGTTTCTATTCATGCCAACACATTGCAATATCACCAATCGAAACACAGAACTGCACAGAACTGTAGATTCAACTTGGGTCCGGTTATGAGAACCACATTGAAGAGGTAATTTTTTCTATCTGTTTGGATAGTATCATCACTGTGAACATAGCAACCAACCATTTCGAAAACGTGTTACAAAACACTATTGCGAAACCTCCCTAATCGAGTCCGAACTCTGAAAGCTAGTGCAAAGTCTATCGAGTTGTGATGCCCGCAACACGTTTATGGATATAGATTGTGATTTACCGTGTATACAGAAGATGGTTAGATTAGCACTCTGGTGATGAAGTGCGTAGCATGCCTGCGTTTTGCCTGCGAGGCCCGGGGTTCGATATTCATTTTCCTCCGGGGGGTTGGCATTGCTCAGGGAACTAAATTAGGATGAAATAGGTAGTTAATACTTGATAGCTTCATAGCTCCGTTTGCCCTGTCTTTCATGAATTTTGCTATAAAACTCAATAAAAGCTACGACCTTCTTGTAATCACAAGCTGTCAAGCGGTACCGAATACAAAGCGGAAAAGTGCTGGATGGCATTATCTTAAGTTGAGCGAGTTTTGGATGACTGACTACTCCTTCTTTAGTCGGTACAAATGTCTATCACTCCTCAGGAAAGATGGCCGGTTAGAGTAGTGATTTTTAATCCTTGCATCTATGCAAACAAGTTCTTACTTTAATGAGGACATTAGGGAATCATCTCGTGACTCCAATATTTCTATTCTCCTCTCCTTCCCAGTCAGGAGAAGCTGTGATGTAACCACTAAACACCTGATTAAAAAGTGAATGGGCAGTGCTTTCTATGTATCGTTTGGAATGTATTGACGTTTTTGATAGAATACTGACCGAAGTTGGTGGTTTTTTGTACTACTGTTTTCACTGATTTTTAGATTGCCCTCGTCTGTTTGCAGTCGCATACCCGATCCATTCATCGTGTTTATGATACCCTGCCGAGAACGTTTATTGTTTAGTCTTGTTGACAGGTCACGCATTTGAAAGCTTGATGAAAGCATTTTCTTTATGTGTTTTCTTTTTATCCGAGCTGGATAAAAAATGGTCATCTCAATGATTGCGGATAATTTTCCTAATCTTTTCTCTTTTGCATAGGCTCATCAATTTTCACAATAAATCATTGTCTTTTCCACTGAGATGGAAACCTTCATCCCACTCATTTAGTCATCCTGTGCAGATCAACTTGAATCAGTGAAATCTCTCATCCAGAAATACTTTACGTTGTGAACCGCCTCGGGTTATAGCTGTCACATTGTTCGGTGTTACTTTTCCTCCATCATCTGTGAGTATTTCTACCAACAAGGTAAACGCCCATTTAGACCTGGTTAGGGGTGATTCTTTTTCCTCAATGGTACAATAGCATACCTAGCGTTGAAGTCTTTAAGAAGATAAAAATTTAGATGCCTATGAATCACACTATTCTCTTTAGTATATCAATATTCGCTGAGAACCAACTGTGAAATGAAGCGCTCTGATCTATTGCTTGTCTGACAGCTACTGGAATGTGGATATGAAAAGTTAGGGTGACAAAGTATTCTCCTCGTTTGCCGACAACGGAAAGTTGTAAAGCCTCGATAAGGTGAATACTGCATTGATTAAATCAACCTTAGACCCGCTTCATTCACTCATCTCGTCAGGATATTTCAGGATCGTCCCGTTTTGTCCAACACAATATTTACGAACTGTCTCAACTCTCGGAGCCGACGTCTGCATCTGACCCTGATGGTCTGTCTTCAATGATCTCTGAATGTGATACGCAGTCCTTAACTTGGAGGATGACAGATAACATACATAAATTAGTCAATGTCTGTTACACTTCTTGTTCGCTAATGCCTGTGGCTATTTCCAAAACCTCCAATTTATCCATATCTGGTGGTTTATTTTCGTCCCATCGCCGGGACATAGACAGGCTTAAACATACCGCGTGTGATATAATCAGCCGCCGTTGCTCCTACTGCTTTGTTCACTTGAATCCCATCTAGTTTGCACAAATTATAAAAAAATGAATAACATGAAATGCGATGTCTTCTGTGGTCTAACTCTACAGGATGTCTCAGGACAGCTACATGAAGTCTGTTTTCTTTAGTTGCCCCAACCATTTTCATGTCAATCACTCCGTTCACTTTGCTCCGATTTTTCTTAGTCAAAGATCTTTGGAGCCATCCAACAATTTGTCTTCCTAGACTAAAGATTATTTCAATGCAGGGATCATATGTGATCAACTGGATAAGAAATAATTCAAATCAATATTACCTAAAGGAGGTTTCGTTTTATTTATTTATTCATTTGTTTCATTACGAATAGGGTAGCAGCTTCACTTTTGTGTATCTATAACCAGGCTAATATAATTTCAGAGATTCTGGTTTCCTTTTTTCACTGTGATATTTTTGTTTCTATTTCAATACCTTCCACAAGATTTTGACTTCAATTGATTAAATGATTGGAATGTATCTTGCGCATCTATCGTACGTCCATAAATACCCACGCAATGATGGTCTCTCCGCATTTAGCGTGGGAGATGTGGAATACCGAGCTCCTGGATTAGAAAGTATTCTTAAATCGTTTTCTATTAGGCAGGTGATGTATAATCAGTTTCATTGTAAAAGGAGCACACGAAGCGCGGTTTGAAGAGCAGAGAACCACTTAAGAGCTGTTTTGGTTTGTTTGTGCCTCATCAGCAGTCGGTGCCTCAGTTGTAAACTAAGTCTGCTCTTCTTGCGTACATTCAACTAACAGCAACTCCTTTGAATACTAACTGGAATTCAGGGCTCCTCACTCATCTCCTCCTAGCTAATTAACAACAAAATCCCCCTATTCTAAGTTATGTGGTTGCCATTCCTATTCAATGGGCAATTTTTGTTTTGCCTGTTAGATTCAAAAAATGTCTCTGTTTTTTGCTTTAAGTAGCCACTGAGATTTGGTCGGATATGCTGTAATCAGCGATAGCTTCTCTCTTTTCCTCGTTTCTTTCGAAATCGATATATTACTGCTGTGTGACATTACGTGTTCTTGTTGAAAAACATTCATATGTCATACAATACTTTTTTTAAACGTGATAGAAAATCAGCTTTCCAGGAAAGAAACTATTGCCCCATGATTATTTTCTGATAGTAGTTCTAAATAAAGTCGGTAGGCACATTCATTATGGTTTCCTAACAAGTATCTAAGACTTTTCCTTTGCTAGGAGAGACAATGTTGAAAATATTGCAATTTATGTGCGAAAACAAGAATCCTCAGTATGATCCTCATGTGTCCTACTTCCGCTTTGAAGCTACCACCGGTGTAATTGCTTTTGTTTCAACAACTCACCGTTCTGACCACTGTTGCCCACTGCGAATGAACTGACAATCGTTTCACATGTTCACTGGACTTTCATTCACCAAGCTCTATCTTATTCAGTTTTCTGAAGGATCCTCTCTATGAACTACTTTGTCTGACATTTCGCAATCCAGATATACAAGTGTCAACTACAATTGAACTTGCTAATAATTGAACGGCCTCGAAACAATGAGGTAGTTTGTTCTTTTCAATGGTTCATACCTGTT
Organism: Echinostoma caproni; assembly: GCA_900618425.1. Lineage (NCBI taxonomy): Eukaryota > Metazoa > Platyhelminthes > Trematoda > Plagiorchiida > Echinostomatidae > Echinostoma > Echinostoma caproni. Next base: position 64,120 of record UZAN01039378.1, on the reverse strand, counting down.
CGATAAACACTGAAGTACTGCACAAATTGTGTCTATGATTTCCTCCATAAATAGCAGAATTAACTTCTCAAAAAACTGGTTAATGTAATCTTATTGCCTAATGAAATTGTACTTGTTGAATAAAGAGGAGGTGATTCGTCACTTCCCATTCCGATTACAAGACACGAAATCGAATAATTCAACGACCTTAAAAGCGGTGAGAAAACGATGGTGTGTTGGTTGCATTTCTTCTCCCCATAATTGCCCGATGCTGGAACCGGAAACGGATACACATTTTGCATGCTTACATTTTTTTGAATTTTCCTTTGGAATTACCAGTCTATTTTCGCTATTACGATCGGAGTTCTTCGCAGGCTCAAACGGTCAAGCCAAACATTTTTGGACTAAAAGTGTTCTCACTTCATTGCGCACATCATTATGCTGAATCGATCACAATTAGCTACATAAGAATTGTCACAAAAGTCTTTTGTGTTAGTGGACGGTGAAAATTAAACGAAAAATATCGGGTTTAACCAATTTGAAACAAACGGCATCAGGCGGAAGGTAGTCGGTCAAAAAAAATTTCCCTTGATCCCTCATTTTCAAATGAATGTACACACACAGCGTTTGAGATCGGTTTTAGGGGTTTTATTACCAAAGAGATTACAAAAGATGTTCTAGAAAACCGTTTTCATCATAACTAGCTTCATCTTTTTACTCATCGTGCGCAAAACCCGATTGTCAGATTTTTGTATCGTAAGAAAATACAAATACAAATTATCATAATTGTGTACTTGAAGAAAGCATTTGTACAGCACCAGAGAAGACCAAACTTCAATCTGACGTTTTCTGTTTGACAATCCGTCAAAGTGGGACATGAAATGCATCAAGTAGCCTGTAAATTTACTGCTCTGGTCGACTGATGAAAGAAGCATCCAGCTTTTACCAAAATCAAATTTGGACTTTCAATCAGCTCACTCCTAACATTCTTTTTCAAATCTTTATCTAGCAGTTTTACATAATTACTGGTGTAAAATATACATCAGTGGTTTGCAGTAGCCATCCTTTAGAATTTATCTTACACGCAGTCATTAATCCATTCGGTCCTCATGACAACATTAGGGACGATACGTTCTTTCGTATTTCCAAACAATCATTATGCTGTATGTTATTAGGGATTGAGAGCCGCCAGTAATTCAAAAAAGCATGAATTACTTCTTCACACGAGATTGGAGTAAATAAACCATAATTTCTGTGTAACTTAGGTTGGCCTCCCGGGCTTTGACTCCAGGCAAACGCTAATTGACCTTGACCCTATAGAACTGAGTTGATTAATGCATTTCCCTTGAGCCTTATACAACACTTGATCAGTTATCCAAGTTAATCTCTCAATTTTTTGTTCATTTTCTCTGTCAATTTAGTTACTGTTCTGCTATGATAATAAAAAGACGATCTTGTGGATATTGACTGCAATGAGAATCAGATTCAAACTGATCCTTTATTAAAGTAAAATTTTCCATACTTGCGTTGATAGCATGGTGCGTGTAAAGACTGCTGTGTGCACACTTGATGCTGTTCTTTCAGTCTGCTTATCGATAAAAGAATTTTAAACATGACATTGATTGTCTGCATTCAGTTCACCACACATTCATCGCCCATGCTTGACTGGTTTACGTAACCGTATTCCTGGCTTACCACTCATGTTTTGCGTGCGGTAATTTTGATTTCACTTGTATCAGTAGGGGGTCACAGATCAGTGCATCAAACAGAATTGGTTTAACCAACCTCCAGTTGGTCCAAACGTTCATTTCTATACCTATACAATGCGAAATACAGAAAGTATGGGATGAATGAACGAAGGAAGTAAAACAATCATAGCTTGATTCTTTGGGTTGAATGGAGCAAAGTGTTACTGTGCGTAAGGCAGCAACTGAAATTTGTTTATCCACCTACGATAACAGGGAGATTTATTGCTATTTATAAAGTGATGTATTTCAGATTATTACTAAAAACATTGATGTACCAATATTGCACGGAAATGCAGCGAATGATAAACTAATCGAAGACAACATCTGAACAAACTGGAGTTTTATGCTAGTTGGTGTAGTTGGGACACTAATAGCTATATAATTAAGTATTCCAGACGGGTTATAACATATGCATCAATAATGAGTCTGGGTTCGGATAGAACAAGTTTTGCATTTGGAAATAACCTCAGAAATCAACAAAACTCAATGATTCCTTAGATTCACAATTTCGTTATAGTTCAAAATATTTACTGTCCCCTTAGCATATTTCTTGGATAAAAAGCAAAACCCATTTAAAAGGAAATACGAATAACCCGGATTCACGAAATATTTGACGAGTTAGGAAGTGAACTTCGCAGGCTCAACTCCACCTCACTTGACGTGAAATACCAATGAAGTTGGGTATCTTCCTGTTTTGTGTATGTATGTATACATTAATATGTACACATATAGGTACATACATATAATATAGTATTATATATATGTAATCTGCAGTAAAACGTGCCAGTTGCACAATCAAATTGTCAAACTTGGTGAGGTGCTGGAATAGTGTGTCTGAGTTACTTAAGTCTTTGCTTAACGCACATGCGCTACTGGTATTTTGAATAAACCGAAACAGTTTCTTGTTATTTTTGAGGATTTTCAATGGTGTGTAAAAATCATCTCGTTACTAACTGATGCGACTACCTTTCTATTAGCAAATATACAACACTCAGAATTGAGGATTTTCTGGTGTAGCTTAGTTCCTCAGTGTTGATCGATAGGCAATATATCATACGCTGTTGGGGTTAAATAATCTACGGATGACCACAGGTAGCCAAAAAGGGCAGTTCATTAAAGCTCCAAATCACTACCTATTGAAATCTAAGTTAGTTGGCTTGAATTTGGATGCCTGGTTTGTACAACTGTAAATTAATAGCAACAGCGCGTGTCGGACATGGAGCACACTTTCAAAAAGAATAATGTGTTGAAAGCTGTAAACCAAGCATGTGATCATTATTGGAGACGTTACATTAAAACTGAAACGAGCAGCATAAACACAATGAGGACAAATCTGTGTATCAGCGCCTATTTCAATCGAAATCGGCTTTGTGCTAAACTACCGGGTCAGTCTTTCAACTAAGATGAGTAGAAAGAACGACGGTAATGGAGCACAGCTCATACGTAGGCGGACTTCCAAATGGTGTCTTCTCATGGAATAGAACAAGGCACCGCATTTTGTCTTGAGATTTACGGACCAATTTCTTAATAAAGCTGTAAAGAAATTTTGAACCTTTATTGAAAAAATAATCTATGATCAGAATACTTTTGTTTCACTCATTGCATTTCTAGTTAAGCGTTGCCTGATTGTGTGAAGTATGCATTGGTTTTGAATAAACACTGATGTGAGTTAGCAATTTCTTGGGCCCAAACTGATTTCAGCTTTCTAATGAAATTTGTCGAAAAGTGCTATCAGATGGCTCTCAGTTCTTTTTGCGCTTTATTTTTTAAAACAAACACCTTTCATTTTTTTCTTTTCCTCCGTTTGCACTTTTTTCATTTTATAGGAAATTTATTTATCCAGTCGAAACCGGTGTGACTGCCAATCGCCTGTCGCCGTAAAGCCGTAATGTCCCGCAAATATCACAGTAGTCAACTTTCAATTATCCGCAGTTCCGATGTCTTTGTAGTTTTTAACAAATATACTATTCAAGAAATTTCAGAAAATTGATCCAAAAGATAACAGCTCGATCTGTTCCGACCAAAAGCCTGACATTCATTCTCAACTTTTGGTCATTTTTGATGCGTTCTGTTATTGTAAGATATTGTAAGATGCAAAGTAATTTAAAAAGTTTCCCTCAGCAGCAGCAGCAGGAAACACCCATGCAACACAGCTGATTCATTAAGTAGATCCAATCTGATGAACAATTTAGCAAAACGAAAGAGAAGTTCGCAGGCGGAGAAAAGTCAATGAAATATTGCGAGCAAAAAATAAGTGAACGAATTTCTCTGGGTACATACTGGAAGACGGTCTGCTTTACCTTGCGTTCAATACTTGGTGAAATGGCATCACTAATGGGCCCCTGGTAGAGAGGAGACGCGATTACCACCCATTAAGTTTGAGTTGCGGTGAAACTGAAATGATAAGAAGTAACATCTGCAAACATACTGGATAAATGGCTCTTGGGTAATGCTGATTACGCTTTCCGCAGCACTGAACATACCTTCACTAGTCCGACAAAACATGAATATATGATCAGCGTGCAAATATTGCATGAAAACACTATTCCTTAGTATTACACAAAGCTTAATGCTCACTTTAGGCATTACGCAGCCCGGCACCCGCCCCCCCCCGCCAACTTAAACAACCATTTGGTATGAGAACTGGTTTCTGCATTTTGCAGCTGATCTTTCCTAATCTCAGAACAATATATCAAACATGTCAGCTAACGTTTAAAGAGACGTTGTTTATCACCATAATCAATTACGAAAACTGTTTGTCCTTCGATAAAACATTTGCAGAGGGTTAGTTTCGTATGATTTTGGTTTCACTGTCCTAAAACCAGACACGCATTAACTTGCAGTAGTGTATGACAGTGTTGTCTTCACAAAAGATTAGAGATGTGGAGAAAATAACCGTATATGATTGGAATGTGTATTTTTGGAACTAAATAAAAATAGTCATGAATTACGTCAGTCGACTAACTCAACTGAAGGCAAATAAAATTAATACCGTAGCAACTGATTTCAGTGGAAGTTATCTCGTCTGGTTTTTGTAGAGCATTATTCGGAAAAAAGAAATTTTGAAAACTGAGATTCTGAAATTGCTGCTTCCGAATTAAAATGATGAGAAGTTGCTGAAATTACTTATTGGAAGAAAATGTTTTTCGTTTGATGAAAAACATATGTATGTGGTCAAAAAGAGCTCTGTAATTTCACATAATTTTGCAACGTTAGAAAACGCTATCTGTGGAATGTTGATCACATATGGGCACGTAGAAATCAGCAAAATACTTCAGAGTAATGTGCAAATAGTTCACTTTTGTCACATAAGTGAAAATGTTTATTTCAACCTTTAGCTTAAAGATCTGTGGGAAATTAAACTGCACAGGGATTAATCAAACTCGTGCAACGCCCTGACTGCCATCAAATTTGTTACCCCAAAACGCTTACTGGTTAAAGGTCAAACATGGGACTGAGTGCGGTATCAACACATCTGTGATAGATAGTATCCACGTATGTTTTAGCTTCTATTAGATAAATACCCTAAACAGGAATGTTTTCTCGATCTGTATAACGGTTGCTGGTGCATTAGTCATTAGATGACAAAGTCTTTGTTAAACGTATTTTTAGAATTCAGATACAAGAATGGTTTCTAAATTGGAACTTATCCTTCCGGAAACCGCATGAATGTGAACAAAACATAATGAGGTCTGCAACAAATCTCGAGCAAGATGTGATATTGGGCTTTATCCGAGAAAAATATGGCTTTTACAAATAAATTTTTAGTGATAGTTATAGAAAACTTGTCTCATCAGCGCAATACCTTCAGCACAATTCAGAGTGGTACCGACAGGAGACCAACAACGAGGCGCTCAGTATTTGCTTTACTTTCAAATTATTTGGTGGGTTAGTTTATTCACATATTGTGTATGTGGCAAACAACGTGATTTCATTGTTCTATATATGTGATCCTATCAAAACAATTGAAATGTCACAAATGCACAATTCATCCAAAATCATTTCTGTTTATAAATAGACGTGCACATCGCAGTCAAGATGACTTAATAGTCAGCTGACATACATCGGTGAAAACCTCAGACCATTATTAATAATAAATGCTAAATGTATTTTTAATTCCTTTTTTATTTATTGAATATACAAACGAACAGTCAACTTTCAGATAGGGGGATGGCAACCAGGGGAAATACAGAAAAGAGAGAAGACGGTCAGTGAAGGAGCGGTTCGAACCCGAGACTTCTGGGTCACAACTTGGTGACCTAACCACTTGGCCAACACCGATCAGTGCTTTAATCCTGTCGTTAAACCCGTCTGCTGCATAGTTGACTTCATTGTTGGCTTTTTCTTGTACCAAACAAATGCCAAAGATGTTGCTGAAGGAATCACTGACCTCCTCCGCAAAGTCAAACTGCATTGATCCTTAAAATCGCGGATGCTCCGTAATCTGCAGGGCAGAGAGTTATTTACATCATAGAATAGCCAGCAACATCGTGATGTAGCTTGGGAAAGCGATGAATGGCAGGTTTGACATAAGTACATCATTGACTGCGCAGAGCAGTCTAACAACTGCCTTCTTGATCGGACCAACAATCTATTGAACGTGTAAAATGTCAGTGGGGATTCCAACACGCAAAATTTTCTACCTTTTTAACCATTCAATAAGGAAAATAAATATTTAATTTTTTAGTTGGAAGACAACCGACTAATTATGTTTCTTTTAACTGTAATGTAACAGGTTTTGATATATAGTTGGTCAATGGATTCGCGTTGCTGATGAGACTCAAACAGTTCGAAAGAGTCTGATTTGCCCTGTATATAATAGAACTCATTATATAACCAAGTTATTTTGTGTAATGAATATTAGATCCATTTTCATTGAACGGAGCGCGGTGAATTTTCGGGACATAAACACCACAATGGACGCTACTGCTGTCGGATTGCGCAATAACTACCGGAATCTTCGACTCAGTAAAAAAATGTTCTCTGACCAGTTAAAATATCTGCTTCCACAATCGCCATTTTTTGAACTCATCTTGGATTAAGAAAATATTTTATGATCAGTTTTATGATGCTGATTTCCTATCAGTCACATCAACGGACTAGGATTCATACCGGCAATACCAATTGCGATGCAAAAGATTCTGCCTTAGATACTTTGCTTTCACAAGCACTCGTCCAATGACATCCGCTGGTGTCCAAAGCCTTGCCATTCTGCGCCAATTAACCAGCCTTTCAACCTCCGTTTGCAGACTGCTTAAACTGTGTTACTAATTTGTTCTGTGCTTCGTTTCCCACAAGTAGAACTATGAAGAGTGTTTTTTTCAGTCGTCTTTCAACATTGCTCATTCGAATTTTACTAACCCCATTTGCACACATCGTTCTATCGCGACTTGCAATTATAAATTTTTCTATTTGTATGCAGAATGAATGCGTACCAGATAGAAAAACAACACATTTTATTTTTCCATTGCAATCCCGGTTTTTCTCATAAAATGCACAACTCAAAATGAACCCGAATTTTTCTATTTTGAACAACAAATTAGATCAGCGACCAAAAAATAAATGAATACTGCTCCAAATCCTATTTCTATTGTGTACATTGTTTTATAATCGAATTAAAGTAAAGAAAATCAATAATTTGACAGTTGGCAAAGTTCCAAAAAAATGAAAGCTTTGTACATAACGTTATGCATATAATTATTGGAAAACATTTCAGCCTGGGAAATAAGCAACGTCACTTTCTGTCCAGTTGTTACTCATATTGATAACTTATCCGTAGCACCACAATTAGGGACAGATAATGTCAGCTCAAGGCAAGTTTATGGGGATGGCAAAACGTCCATGTAGAATGTGAACCATTGCTATCCGCCATGCGTTCATTATCTGTCATTTTTTCATGAACTCGGTACAAAGCACAGTGGATTTGTGTGTTTCTGTGAAGCTACCTGTTTTACTTCTCAGTGTTATGAACAAAATTTAACTTTCGATGTTAAATTATTGTTCTGCTGACACTTCCTCCTCCATTCATTTTCTGTAATACCGCATTTCATGTATTCATTTATCTATAATGGCCGTAGGATTTAGGGTAGTTACATATTTCGGGCCACTTGCTAAAGTCAGATGTAAACCGATATCACTTCTGGGAAGTTGTAAACGTCTCTTGATTTAAACTGTGAAATTCTTTTCAAAGGAAGTACCTGTGACATATACCCAAGTACATATAAAGAAATTCTTCTTTGGATACAGTTAAATAGTTTTATAGCTAACTACGTGAAGGCCAGTTTTAATTAACAACCGCCCCTAATAACTGCGCTGTGCTTGGTGGCATGCTTAATTTGTTTCAGGTAGAACTCCGTACCTCTCCCAGTTTAGGTCTGTTCAAAAACCGAGTCTTGGAAGCCGAAGAACGTAAACAGTTTGGCAAGAAAATTATAATAACAAAATGTACCAAAATGTACCGTACCATTGATTAAATCAGTTTAACCAGAAAATGAAATCCAACATACTCCAAATATGATGCCGTGCTGAGATGGTAATAAATAAATCGAAGGATCCATCTTGAGCAGGAATTGGTAGAGCTTTTGTAGATCGCCGTTTGGTATTTCAACGGAGTGTCTTTGTTGGCGCCAAAAATCTCGGCTGCTTGTATCATCTGCGTCAGTCAGTTTTTCAACTAATTTTGAGCAAAATGTAGGCTGTTTTTCATCAACGATTTAATATAAACTATTCTTGAGATGGATACAACAGTTTATTAAAATATTCTATCGAGAAATCAAGTCTAGCCAACTTCATTACTTTTGTCAGTTCCGAAAAACAATTGAAGGAAAAATAGGAAAAATGTGCTGTATTCATCTTTTTCATAAACTTAAGTAACAGATACACTTTCACTAATAGGTAGAAAATAACGTTTTCTCGAATGAATATTGGAATTCGGATATGCGAAAGTGTTACTTTCTACAATTTTTGTTTCGCATTTGTAGGCAATCTACGGAAAAAGCTAACCGGTTGACCTTGCCGGCTCTTATTGAAAAGTTATTGGTTGCCAATATGCACCGCAAGGAGATCATACGTCCCCGCTTTATTCAAACAACTGCAAACTGTATGCACTTACTGCTTCTATGGATTATCAATATTGCATCGGTTTCTGACCCTGTAGTTACAACCTATTGGCAAAACCTCAGCAACAATGCTTCATGTATAACATTCTTTGGTGTGTCCATGTGGTTTCATGGATTCCGAAAGACGCAGCTGACATAAACCCATTTTCGAGAGAACAAATATTTAAACTCCTTCGCACAACTAAATCATCCACTGGTATTGGTCCTGACGGTTTATCTTCATCCCTTCTAAAGCATAGTGGCCTGGCTCTAACAGAAGCTTCTACTTCTATCCTCAGCACGTCACTCAGTTCATATTTAAT